>JAPYZI010005534.1:0-10053 GCA_030523105.1 Ophioninae sp. A BG-2022a | reverse complement strand
GCTCGAAATAAGAGCCGTAAAATTTTAGCATTGAGTCCGAAATATTATTTCGGACTCTGGCAAAATTGGTCGAGTTTTCCCCGTGAGCCCTCCCCTCCCCGCAGTCCTCGCTCGAATGACAGCTGATCGCCGCTGCCACTCGGTTTCCCCAACCCCCGTTCCCCTTGAGTTTTGCGAATCGCTCCCACGGGAGTTGGCGCCCAACAGAACAATCGTGCTTTAAAGGAAATTAAGTCACGTTCGTCATTATTAGCGTCTTCTAATTTCTTTAATTATTTTATTTTTATTTTGGCTTTCACCCTTTCCCCTACCGCGACCGCCGAGTTAGCCCCAAGGTGCGCCAGTCGATCCCCTTGCGCTAGACCCCTGGACTAAGTGCCACCCTCGCGCGTACGAGCCCTCCCCCCAACCCCCCTTGTAATCGCGTTCCCTTTTTGTTTTTTTATATATTCATTATTTTATAACGTGTGTTTCTTTATTTCCTTTTTTTGTTATTAAATATTGTTATTTTTTATATTCGCTGGATTTTCTTTTTATTATATTTTGCGCCCCCTTCTCCCCTACTTTCCCCTTGCCCTCCCTTAAGGTGGCAGTGAAGCCAGCCAGGGACGTCGCAATATTTACGTGACTTTGTGAATGAACTAAATATATTGCTCGCGAATGGATTTTTCGTCATGGGAAGACACTTTGGTGTACAAATCCAATGCTTCATATGTGATACACCGGCACGGTCGTTAATAAAACAAACAAAGGGACACGGTGGATTCAACGCTTGTGAACGTTGTACAGTGCGAGGAGTAAGAGCAAAACGTCGAACAATCTATCCTGAAATTCACTGTACCAAAAGGACTGATACATCATTTCGTGAAATGCTGCAAGTAGAACATCATAATGGAATACCCGCGCTACTCAGAATCGATCCACCGATCGACATGGTAAAATGTTTCGTGCTTGATTTTATGCACTTGTGCTGTATTGGTGTCATGAAAAGGCTTTTAGTTCAGTACTGGCTTAATGGAAACTTGAGGGTGCGTATGTGCCGCCGAACTAAAGCGGAATTGTCAAGTCAGTTAAAAAGCTTACGCACTCAAATACCAGTGGAATTCCAACGGAAGCCAAGAAATATCGTAGTTGCAGCTCTGTGGAAAGCAACCGAGTTTCGTTTCTTCTTGCTTTATTGTGGACTAATTGTGCTGAAAAACCTTCTACCAACAACAAGGTATAAGCATTTTTTGTTGCTTCATGTGGCATGCCGCATTTTATGCGATGAAGAGCTCGCACAACAGCACAATGAAGTAGCGAATTTATACCTACGTCGATTTTTCGTGATGTTGCCGCGCTTATACGGAATTGAGTCCTCTGTTTCAAATATGCACAATCTGATTCACCTTGCGGAAGACGTTAAAAATATGAGGTGCTCGTTGAGTGCAAAGTGTGCTTTTCCATTTGAAAGCTTCCTCGGTCACTTAAAGAAACTCGTGCGCACTCCGATCCAACCTTTGGCACAAATATGCCGACGTCTTCACGAACAAGACTTCATTTCGAAGGAAAAGCCAACGCTTGCACACAGAGTGGAGATACTGAGAAAAAACTGTACCATAATCAATGGATCCGCAGAAGTGCACAAAGTTAAGTATGGTGAATATGTTTTAACAGCCAATGCACCAAACGATGCCGTTATGCTTAAAGACAAAAGAATGATAAAAATTACCAAGATTTGGCACTCAGAAGCATCTTCTAACGATATTCATGTACAAGGATTTATTTGGAAACCGAGACGGCAAATATTCAAATATCCTACGCCATCTGGCAAACTGAATACCTGGGAATTACACGGAAGTTTTTCTTCCAGGACTGTGACGTGACCTATGCATTCCATTAAAACGAAGATGTTGAAACTGTCACTTGTAACCGCCCAAGAAAGAGGTCCAAAAGTATTTGTTGTACCACTACTTCATCATTAGCTTTTAACAGTGCAGTTGAATGATAAAAAAAAGTGAGAACGTATACCAACAATTAAAGAAAAAGAAATCAGTATAGATAGTAGTCAAAGAAGTCAAGTGATCAAATGTAATAAGCATGCCGTGCAATATGCACATATTGCATGGTTTATACTAAAAAAAAAACGCGACTACCGAGACGTCGAAAAACGGTGATTTTGATATCGATGGAACTGTGCAAGTGGTGTGGCAAAAATCAGTTGAATCCAATAAGCAAAGCTGGCTACGAATTAAGCTACATGTAACGATAAAATAATGAACAATGAATAATAAGTACACGTCAAAAACGAAAACATATAAGCGGCGAAAACACGCGGTGACGTAAAACATAACATCTAGGCCTCGTGCTGTGTACATGTAATGTAAAAAAATAAGGAAAAACATTTGGTAGCTGAAAGATAAGTCGGATAAGAAAACCGTGCCACGATATACAAACACCTTTTATTAAACGATTCGCAAACATTTACAACAAATTTTACAAAACATTAATATAAAGCTCAACATAACGCCATGACGCACGCGCATACTTGTGATACTAAAAATGGAGGCGATTGCCGAGATCGCGCGGCACATTGATTTTAGCATCGATTACATCACGCACGCAGCGTGTAAGAAAGTGTAATTTGCAGTGTAATTCGAGAATAAAACGGGCCGCGAATCATTAACTGAATAAAGTTGAACGATAAAGTGACAAACGAAATGTGAATCAACTACATTTTGAAAACATAAAAGATCAGTGGTAAAAACGCGTCGGTGTATATTTCCTCGTGTATATGGCGCGTGGTATATTTCGTGGAAAAAAATGTTTGCAGTCGTACAATAAATCGAATAAAAAAACTGTACGAGAGTATAAAAGTGCTTGAATCAATGTATCCAGCAAACTTTCATGAATACAAAATACGAGAAAAAAAAGAAAATCGGGACAAGCGGCAAATTTTCGTGGGTAAAGAAAACGCGGCGTGATCAAACGTAACGTGCCTGCATTATGAAATAACAAAATAATTTGTTTGGAGGTAGAAAAAATAAATCGGAAACGAAAATCGTAACGGGATATAAAAGAATTTTTAATAAAAAAGTCGAGAAAACCACGAATTGTACCGTAGAGACAGAGCGTCTTGCTGTACGCGCATGCGCGTGTTGTACGCAAAAAGGATACGACTATCGAGACGCGAAACGACGCAACGATTTTCGCATCGATCGAACCGTCGAGAAGAACCCACGTGTCGAGAAAGTGTAGTTTTTTCATTACCGAAACCAATCGCGAATCAAAAATTCAACGGAAAAGTGCAATAAACTAATAAAGAGTGGATGAAGTGTAATATTAAAAGTGTACCTAGTAAAAGAGAAAAAGAAATAAGTGATAAAAATCAACGCGGCGTCGAACATTACCTCTACTTTGCGAAAGTGAACCGAGCCGGGACATAAAGTACTTATACAAAAATCGAGAACCTCACGTCGCTCGTACAGGCTGACTCGTAGTCCAACAGATGTTTTCCTGCGTCATAACCGAGGAAAAAAAAGTATTCAGTAGCACCTAGTACAGAGCCAGGTAAGTACGGATGGCCTCTCCAATGACCTTATTAACATGCATGAAAAGTTCATTATATTGTATTTTCGTTTAGGGAAAACAAGAATGGATGAACAGAAGAAATTTCTTCTCGTTCAATTTGTGCAAAGCCAAATGAACGGAATAGGTATTCGATATCGATATTGTTCCGGCAACATGGGTTTTTTGCGACTGGGAAACGAAAGAGTGTTGCACAAAATATCCGCCACCGCCATACTCCAAAAAAATATGTGGAATACTTCAGTCTAGAGTTCGCGAAAGACGACCCCGCCTCAGAGTTGGCCACAATGGGCAATTTGTGTGAAAGGAAGCGCACGTAAGCTCATTCATATTACATTTTCTATTTTTAAGTAACATTATCACAGTCGAACCTTTCTGCCAAATTCTAGCAACGTACATGGCTGCGCTGCATCGACTAGAAAAATTAAAAATGGAAGAATACGTCTTCACTACTGATGCAGAGGAAGACCCTAAAAATAAAGTCGACAGTATTGTCGCACAATGCAGGCGAAGTCACTCAATGAGCTGTTCGATGTACCAAGTCTTGGAAATGATGATGATGATGGCGAAAATTACTGTAAGTATTAAAGATACTAAAAAGTTAATTTTCCCAATTGTCTATTTCAATCATGTTTTGTCATCTTAGTGCCAAGCGAGGAAACGTCGTGGAATTCATCCAAGTCATCGTCACCAGGGAAGCATGCTAAAGGATCAAGGATTCCTAAACAAGGACGAAGCAAATCTTTTGCATACAAAAAATCAGCAAAGCAAGGTGGATGTCGAAGAATTTCTTCCTCGGAACCATCGGATGAAAGTCTGTAGAAAGATCGAGAGACGCAGTATGAAAACGTGAAAATAGCAGGTACAGAATCTTGTTTTTATACATTTAATATATTTATAAATAAAACAATTGATATTTATTTCTATATCAGTTGTATAGATATCGATTGTATCAATGTATATATTAATATGAATTTTATGTCAACATATTTTGCATTTTGAATTAAAAAATTAAACAATTATCATACCAATTAAGCGTACAGGAATTATATTTTGCGAGAAATACATTGCAACTAATAATGCAAGGTATAATGAGAATATCCTGGATAAATGTATATGCGTAATGAATTGTATAGATATTGATATCAATGCAATTCATTTCGCATATACATTTATGCAGGATATTTTTATAATAGCTTTCATTATTAGTTGCAATGTATATCCCGCAAAATATAATTCCTGTACACTTAATTAGTAGGATAATTGTTTAATTTTTTTATTTAAAATAATTTAATGCATTCAATTCAAAATGCAAGGTAGTATAAAAATATCCTGGGGAAATGTATATGCGGAATGAATTGTATAGATGTCGATATGTATACAATTCATTACGCATATACATTTCCCCAGGATATTCTTATTATACCTTGCATTATTAGTCGCAATGAATATCTCGGAAAATATAATTCCTGTACACTTAATTGGTATGATAATTATTTGATTGTTAAATTCACAATAATTTAATGCATTTTATTCAAAATGCAAGATATTATAAAAATATCCTGGATAAATTTATATGCGTAATGAATTGTATAGGTATTGATATCTATACAATTAATTACGCATTCACATTTCCCCAGGATAATTTTATAACACTTTGCATTTTGAATTAAATACATTAAATTATTTTGAATTTAAAAATTAAATAATTATCATACCAATTAAGTGTACAGGAATTATATTTTCCGAGATATTCATTCCAACTAATAATGCAAGGTATAATAAAAATATCCTGGGGAAATGTATATGGGTAATGAATTGTATAGATATCAATATCTATACAATTCATTACGCATATAGATTTCCCCAGGATATTTTTATAATATCTTGCATTATTAGTTGCAATGTATATCTCGCAAAATATAATTCCTGTACACTTAATTAGTATGATAATTGTTTAATTTTTAAATTTAAAATGCAAAATATGTGTTTACATGTGTCTGTAATCTTTTGGAGTGGCATTTATTTAATGACAAAAAGATCTTTGTACACGTGTAGCAGTAAGTTACGTTAATTTTTTTCTTAATCCATTTTTCCGCAGCTAAAAAAACTCTTTATCGTGACCGTAACAACAACGGGGGTACGGACGACCAAAGCGGTGAGTGGTTTCTTAGTCGAACTCTCAACCAAATAGGGATAGAAAAACACATCTCACAAGATAGTGGTTTGTTGCCTCCATTTAAAATATATTATTCTACATACATACCAGTATCCAAAAAGGTAACGTTCAACAATAGGTACATTAATACAGATTAACGGCAAATTTGTTTGTTTCAGAAAATTTCCCCTTCCTAGTGGAAAACAAATAAAAAAAACTATAATAGTTGGTAGACTAGTGGAAGACGAATCACGTCTCAGACAGTTTCAGAAATCAGAGATGTGATTCGTCTTCCACTAATCTACCAGCTATTGTAGATTTGTGATTTTTTTCCCACTACGAAGGGGAAGTTTTCTGAAATAAACAAATTTGTCCTTAATCTGTATTAATGTACCCATTGTTCAACGTTACCTTTTCGGATATTAGTTTGTTCCCCAACAAAAAGACATTATCTTGTCCCAAAAACCCCATCCGAGATCATTAAAAAATGGATATTATAAAGAAAACCTGCTTTGCCTTTGGATCCCTTCTCTGTAATTTTCCTCAATTATAAAATAGCACATGCATGCACATTTTTAATAGCCTGTCGTATAAGTAAAAGAATAAACTTTTTGAAGTCGTCGCATTCAAGTTCACCCTTAAATTCAAACGTATTTTAAGAAAATTATTTTAAATTGTGAAATTTATTTTTATATTTCGTCGACCTTAAAATATTTATTTTATATTATATAAATAATACATTTCGTCAAATATACATTTTGACGAAACAGATCGGGCGATGCAAGGTGTGGAACCGCTTTCTACAAAACCCGGGGGCTCATGTGTAACTCAAAAGGAAGTGTGTTCGAGATCTGACGTATTCGAGGAACTGAAGCGGAAGGAAGTATCATATTCTCCGGGTAAGCGAAAATGTCCTTACATGTTTCCTGTGTAATTGACTCAGTGTTATATCCCGCATTTCCATCGTGTTTCAGATACCATGTTTTTAGTGTCAGTTTTGAAAAGATTCAGCATAGACATAAGGAACAACACCGCAGCGATCAACGCCTTACACGACGCATTGGTCGGCAATGGCTCGGTAGATCCTAGAAAAACCACGATTGAGAGTTTCAAGATTGAACATGATCTTCAGCTGCCTTTTACAATACTTCAGAATTACGAAGTGTTTGAGCAGCGATTGAAAATCGATTCACAGTTTAAAGAAGACTTGGTGAGTAACCTCAACATTTTATGGCCAATATTCGGTAGAAAAAACGACTCTGACCATATTTTTATACAAATTTCAGATGGCACCTCTACGACATTTGCTTGACCGGCCCAATAATGTAACCAAAAGTTGCACGACGATTTTTCGTACATTTTTTACGAGAGAGGTTATGGTTAATTTCACAGCGAAAAAACAAGTTGGGGGAAAAGTGATGTTCCGAAATACAAGTTTTGGTGCATGTGTGACAGGTATCTCGTGAAAATATATTTTCGGTATTCGATTTTGTAACTCCATTTAACTTTCTTTTATAATCTCATTTCAGCCACCATTACGAAATTCCACACTCGCACCAATGGAATGTATATTACGACCGACAAAGTTCTGCAATGTTGCGGAAGAGCAATCGCGAATTCGAAAGATTGGGATGGCCGCCGACGTCGTCAACCTGAAGCGCAATCGTAATCCGATTGCGTTCACATTGAAAACAAATATCCATGCATATCAGTATTGTAATTTAATATAAAACGTGTACGCAAAAAACATTGCAGTATGAGAAATTAAAAAAGTATTTAAAAGTATATTGAGTTATAAGTACAAAGTATAAGTTGATCACAGCGTTATTTATGCCAAAAATATTCGCTATGTATTTTCTAAATAATAAATTGATATCTTTTGTATATTTATAAATTGATTTTTGTAATTTCCAGACAGAATAACATAATATCGCATCAAATTTCGTTTGATAATGCGAGGATATGCGGGAATTCGTAGATTAGAGGCTGATAGGGAATCCCTATTATTTAAAATTGGGGAATCCCTATTAGATCCCGATTTGGCCCAGCTGGGGTTTCCCTATTGGATCCCGATTCGGCCCAGTTGGGGATTCCCTATTGGATCTCGATGAAGAATCCGCATAGGAATCCAATGTGCAAGCGTCACGTTTCCCGAGAGGAATTCAATGAGGCTCCTCATTGGATCCCTATCAGGAAGTAGGGAGGAAGTAGGGGTATCTTATAGGATCCCTAACAATATTTCTACACGGGATGCTCTTTCAGCCGCAGCATTCGAATGAGGCAATATCCTCACCATACCCACTACCAAACGCAAAGTTTTGTACCGAAGAGTACCATCAGAATTGGTAACAGCGCAAATTGCCATCCACATCTCGTCGAACGACACTTTACACCATTCTTCCTTCTGATTACTGTCCTCTTCCTACAAGGACTACCATTCGTTGCGAATTTTTATTTCCTCGGAACCGCGAAGTTGACGACAAACGTATAATACGCGCGCAACGATCGACTTGCGATCCGCATCTAATCTTGCGCGGCCCTTTTCGAAAGCCGTTACATTTTTTAAAAATTCATTGTCGAAGAGGAGTTTCTCGCGAATTTGACTCGAAGCCGTGACGTAAAACTGAAGGCAGTTTTGGCGGAACTTGTCGACTTCGGTTTGTGGAGTCCCTCTCCTCTGTACGTTCTCCGAATATTCTTTGCAGTCATCGCCAATATCAATATCACTCACTGTGCGTTGATTCGTGCATTTTTCGAAATTGATATTGCGAGGGTGGACATCGAATATTGCCGGCTGCAACAGAGCGGGTTTGAGAAACCTCTAGAGGATCTCCACAAGCATCGTCTTTGAAGAAGGTTGCAGGCGATGGATTAATGTTTTTTCGCTTTAAAAATACGTGTTCATTTTGTTGAAAGATTCGAGTGCGAATTCCAAAAAAAGAAAATAAGCCTTCGTTACCGGATTTTTTGCTATTTGGAGAAGTTCTTCTGCTTGTTTGATCTTCTCCAATGACTGATCAGCCAAAAATGCCATCAGCGTCGGATAATTTTCGATGATTCTGACGACCGTGAAATGGCGTGAGAGCCGTCTCGTTTCCGCGTATCTCGTTATTTTAACCGGACGATCCTGGAAGCTTTCTTGAAAATCACGGAAAACTGCTTCTCGTTTCGGACTATTATGCAAAAAGGTCGCGATACCTTTGATGAAACAATCAATCTCTTTTGGAATCGCGGAGTGCGCGACGCTAGCAATCAACGCGAGATTATGGAAAATGCACGGCTGCATTATGAGATCGGGGTTATGTTCCGACCAGATGAATACGGAACGGCGAATGTTTCCCGACCATTACCGATGCGTCATCGCACGCGAGACCGAGAATGCTGCGCAAGGGAATTTGTTTCCGGAAAAGCTCATTTTCGAACGCTTTGAACAGTTCAATGTCACGTCCGGAGGGGATGTGGGCATATAGCGTGTGGTTCGCTTACATTGATCGGTGTTCACCCTGTAGTTCAAGTAGCGGGTGTCGATTGTAAAATTTAGGGCCGTCACTGATGGCCAAGTTCGCTCACAGGTATAATATGGACAGAGTCGAGATGAGTACGCACTGAGTTTACAATATTTCTTAACTCGCGGAATTGAATAATACTTTGTTCGGATTACTTCAATGAAAATACAAAGACCTTTAAATTAGACGTAGTATGAAAATACAAATAAAGTATAATTGAATGTACGAAGTCGCGAACGGACAGAGTTTAAGTACATTAGTTCGATGAAAATCGTAGGAGAACTGACTAGTAGAGGTGAAGAACTGGGACTAGCAATGAGATGGTGCTAGATCGCCCGTTTTATGTGGTTTTTCATGATCTCTTCCTCCCAAAATTCATGGAGTGGAAGAAAGGGCATTGACGTCGTTTAATTTTGGAAAGGAAGGGTTCGTTAGAATTGGTCACATCTATCGTATACAATAAACGCATGAGCTTGTTTCCAGTGGGGGGGGGGGGTGGTTATGGGGAGGAGTTCAGCTGCGCTCTCTCCATACGAATTCTTTTTCCGTACTACTTAATTTTACGATCTGATTGATGGAAACCTTCCTAGGCCTACTCGAAGCTGCGCTAAGAATGTTTTTTGTGTTTTTCGTTTTATGGCTTGTGACATGGCGTCACAAAGGGAACTCGCAGGCTCGACGCTGGCTCCCCAAGAACCCCCGTACTTCCCCTTGCCCCACGCGCTGCATACCCCCTCTTGCGCTTCTTTCGCTTTTTTCTGTTTTCTTTTTGTTTTTGCGATAAGCCGTGAAAATGTGTGGCCCCGCGAGGCCCGGGAAAGT
>JAPYZI010005533.1:0-11931 GCA_030523105.1 Ophioninae sp. A BG-2022a | reverse complement strand
TTTTTTTTTTTTTTTTGCGCTCTGTTGTTATTCGTGTCGTTCGTACTCCACCACGTCGTAATAGCTTCTCTCTTATCTTCCCCTTATTCCATTGTGTTTGATTTTTTTTGTGTTGATTTTCTTTTTTTTCTTGATTTTTTTTGTGTTTATTTTTTTTTTATCGGAAGACTCGATCGAGAGCCCCGTACCACTCGCGAGATTATCGATTTTCTCGCGGGTATGTTTGTTTGTTTTTTTTTTTGTTTTCGTCGTGTGACAGACTCGGAAGAGTATACAATGAATAGAGCGGGAACGGATAACGCACGGAGAGACCGCCGCGAACCGCGATGTTCGTAAAACTGAGCTGACGCTCCCTCCGAGAGCGAGAGCCTTTTGCCGGTGGTGGGAAAACTCGGTTGGATCGACTGAAGCGATTACCTTGGACGGGATGAGTTCCGCAGCGGAACGTCTCGCGCATGCGCAACGCGAGCGGTCCCTCTCACTTATGCTCACGCTGTCACTCAATCCTTCTCTCTCTCTCTCTCTCTCTCTCTCTCTCTCTCTTATTCTATCTTTCTCTCTCATTCTCTCTCTCTTTCTCTATCCGCGTATAACTTTCGATCGTCATAACCTCCCCGGCACTCGCGAACTCGCCGGTGGCGGAGTTTTTCAGATTTTTTGATTCGTCGGGCTTGAGATTCTTTGAGGGATTTGAAGAGGGGTTTATTTGAGTTTGTTTGGGTTTGTTCGGGTCAGCGGATAGGTTAGAAACATCGAAGCTCCGTAAAACGCAAATTGGTTAGCAACTGATGGTTCGTGCAATTTCTTTGAGTGAGGTTATTCTTTGGGGGATTTGGACAAATGTTTGACAGTTGATTAACTATTTGTTTGGGTTTGTTTGGGTTAGCAGGTAGGTTAGAAAGATCGAAGAACTCTGAAAAAAGGCAAATTGGTTCGCACCTGATGGTTTCGCGTTTCTTCGAGTGTTACGAGATTAGGGAATGGGGTATACACAAAAGAGACGAACTAACGGTGCAAGGGGTGGAGGTTTGCGTAGTTCCGGGTTATGCCGTTAGGAACGCCCACAGATACACTTCCCGGGTCGTGCTAGGGTTTATTTACCGTCGGTTGGACAAATAATCGTAATGTTGGGTTTAGGTGAACTGGAGCCCAAACAAACCCAAAAAAAAATGTCGTGTGGCATGAAAATAAAATATTAAGGTCAAAAATCAGTTTTAGCGATTATATAATAATTGTTTTAGTGTTAATAGTTTTAATCGAAGATTTATTTTCTTCTTTCATATACAAAGCAGCTTTCGTCCATTCTGATTGGTTCACCAATTCGGCAGGTGTGCATTTTTCCGTGACAGTTGTTTCGTGCGTTCGTGAACGCGGTGCGTAAAATTTTATTTCCCGTTTCGAAAAACGGAAACACTTGAGCGTAGGTCAAGACGATGATGCTGCTGGAAAAAACACGAGCATTTAAGTGGTTTTCCTGTTTCAGTGACGTTAGACAAGCGTCAATGGATGACCAATCTATTCCTTCATCAGAATCTCCTCCGACGTTGTGAACCGACGAAAGTGACGCAAAGTTCCAGAAAACCGACGTCGGATCATCAAAGTCTCGGAGTTTAGTGCAAGGATGGAACGAGTGGCTGCAAATATCCATGAATAACTATAAATGTCCATGAACGACCATAAATGGTCATAAATGACCATGGCCGACCACAAATGACCATGAACGACCATAAACGACCATAAATGGCCATAAATGACTCCTGTACCAAAAGAACCATTTTTCGAAATAAATTTTCACACCTTTTGGCTTTTTTTTTGTTTTTAATGGCGAATTTTCAAAAGACTTGACAACAAAGTGCGCACGAACGAATTAAGGCATACCCCCCCCCCGGCGCGCCCTCCGCCTTTCGCGTCGGGGGTCCGCGCCCCCCCCCCCCCCCCCCCGCCTTCGTTTATTTCACGCGCACGACAGCCGGCGCGTCAAGCGCCACGAGAGAAAAAGGAAACAAAATAGAAGCTCACGAGTGGGAGAGGGGGAGATAGAAAAAAGGAAAGAGCATAAAAGAGAACGAAAGACTCGTTCCGCGGAAAGAATTAAATGCGAGAGACGCGTGGCGCGGTTGCGGTTATGTATATACCCGAAACGATACGCCAGTTTGCTCAAACGCACACGTGGACGTTTATCGCTCGGCACGTGTATAACAAACATACTTCGTCGTCGCGGACACTTTTTTTTCTTCTTTTTATTTGCCCAGAGATTTTATCGGATCTCCCGAGTACTTTGCTTTGCCTTCCTTCGAAAAGTTTCAATACGCTATTTAGTAAGAAAGGAAAGTGAATTTTCTCGTTTTTTTTTTTGTTGAAAATTCAAGTTGCCCGAGAAAAATGTATTTTTCTCGTTTACATTTTTTGAACAAATGGGTCGTTTTGAGACGGTTTTAGGGGATTCGGGATTTAAATGACGTGGACACTTTTACCAAAAATATTGACGAACAAACGCGGAGTTTCCGGTTTTCACGAACGGGGGTAAAAAATTGGACAAAAAATTGGTCGTGAATACGAAGAGGTTAAGAAACTCTGATATACGATATCGGATGGCCCCTTTCGTACTGTGCTATTTCATTTCAGCAAATATTTCTGTGAACTTTATAATTTCGAAGATATTCAAGGTGACGATGTTGATAGATTTTAATAAATGTAGAATTAATAAGAAAACTAGGAACTTATCAATAAAAACTAAGTACACGAAAAACAACGATACAAAGGTGTTGACAGTTATCGATCCACCCTGTATACACGAACTCCGCATTATTGCTAATTAATAAATTATTTATTGTATAAAAAGTACAACGTCGATGAAAAAACCCAAACTCGAGTCCCAGCTCGGAAGCGCCACCTGCCTTCTTTCGGATAGTTTATCGGGAGTTTTTTTTTGAGGTTATGAGGACGCGAGATTCGAATCGCTGTTTGACAAGCGACGATTCATTCGAGGCGTCGCTATCGCTCGTCGAGGTTTTCAATTTCATCAAACCGGTTCGGAATTACCGAACGATTAATTGAAACTGTCGCTCATCCGAGAGCAATATGAATATCGGTGTGACAGAGCTTCAATCGTGCGACGTTGAACCTAGAAAAAAAAATAACCGGAAAAGCGAGTTTACGCTCAAGGAGAAAGAGAAACACGTGAATTTGATATTCCAAACCAGCTCGGGAGATCTCGTTAGTATGCACTTGTTTTTTTTTTTTTTTGTTTTTTTATTGCCCTGCTCGTCCTTTGGCGCTCTCGTCGACGGACCCTACGTTGCACGTCTAACCCTCTTCTTCCTCTTGACGTCTCGCTGTCGAACTTTTTCTTTCTTTTCTTTTCCAACCGAAATCTCCGAGCGACCTCTGCGTCGCTCCGCAGCGATCCGTATGGGCCTACACTGCGCAGGTAAGAAAAAAAAACAGTACAGATAGCGAGTCACTCCCCGGCGTAACCAATTTTTCTAACAATTGACACCCGCAGTGTTAACGCGAATACGAGAGAGGGAGAGACCGATAAAACGGGTGCAATCTAACTCTGATAAGGCGCTTTGTGCATACAAAGCAAGTGTGTCTATTTAGAGGCCGAAGACCTCGGGTAACACTTGAAACTCTTACCAGCGCTCTCGCTTACAGGTTCTCTCGCTTTACTGTTCGAGAGGTTAGGCCAGTTACCCGAAAATCAGAGCTTGTTTGGATTCTCACTTAATTGTTTTATAGGTTAGGCCTGATACCCGAAAATCAGGGTTTGTTTGGGTTTGTTTGGGTTTTTTTGGGTGTACTTTACTGTTTTCGAGGTTAGGCCAGTTTCCCGATAATTAGGGTTTGTTTGCGTTCTCGCTCGAGTTTTTTCGAGGTTAGGCCAATTATCCGAAAATCAGAATTTAAAATTACGTGGATCTTCAAAGGTACCTTGACTTTAAGTTATGTTGAGTTTTAGAGGTTAGACTAATTACTTAGTTAGGCTAGTAGTTATAAAATAATGTTGATCTTCGGCAAAATTACCTAACCTCTAAATCTGTTAACCGACATTAATTTTATAAGGAATAAGGAATATGGCTGAAAAATCGTTTGCACATTTATTCGTATGCGTATTAAAAAGGTTAATTTTCTAACTAAAAGCTCGTTTTCATATATGAAAGAATTTTGTTTTTTGTAGTATCATTTTTTTAACTGATAAAAAATGGTTGAATATTGATCAAGGTTAGAATATATTCACAGTAGTTTCAATGATTTTTGAAATTTATTTTCGGGCTTAATTATCATGATTTTCGTTCGAATCTGGGTTTAATAACGAACGAATTTTTTAATATTCACGAATGTTTTGTAATAAATATTTACAGTAGAATTTTGGATCGAGATTTCTCAAAGACCGGTTTTTTTTTACAAATAAAAAAAATAGCCGTGTACGGGAATATGGAATTCGATAAATTGTGAGGTTATGTCGGTCTTTTCGTGTAGTGAATGGTAAGTGGCCCATTTTCACGATTAACAACACTTCCTCTCTCGTCCGTACACTCCACTTGTATCAAATTTTTAACCGTTTGTTTACGTGCTTCGTGTGAAGAAATGGCTTCTTCGCCAGCAGCGTCGAGTACCCTCGTTATCGTTTCGTTTCGATGTTCAGGGAGAAATAAAAATTACGAAGATAAGTCGCGTCGAGTGATGAGAGACGGGTGAACCGGGCGTGTGTTGGGAGCGCCATCTATGGGCCATCGTCGTTTATCGTTACGGGAAAACACGAGTATCTCATTCTCGACGTTGCACGATCGATCAATCAACTTCCTTTACCAACAGTACATAAATAATAAAAAAAAAGTAAAAAAAACATAGAAAAAATAGGAAAATGACTCGACGTAATCAGAAAGATAAGAAAATTCGGACCACGCATGCGCAATAGAGGGCTTCGAGACGGATTCATCGATTTCACTATTTTTTAACCTCTTTACGATTCGTTATCCGGAGTAACGAGAGTTTGTTTGGGTTTGGGTTTCTTTGGGCTTGTTCGACGTAATCGGAAGGACGAAAAAATTCGGACTACGCTGTACGCATGCGCGATACAACGCTTCGAGACGGATTCGTCGTTTTAACGCTTTTTGTTTGGGATTTATTGGGTTATAGGGAGTAACGAGAGTTCGCCGATAAAATTACAAATTGGATGGGAATGAATCGAAATGACGCGAACGCGCTAGAAAATAACGTAGTAACTGAGGTATTTAATTCCGTGATTCCCCGTCCCGTTATATCAACCGCACGTGCGCTGTACGATCTTTTTTTCACCCTCTTACCAATCAGATTTTCGCCCCAAACTTTCTTCAAAAAGGGTCAACCTCACGAATAAAAGTATTTAAAAAAAAAAAAAACGTTGCCACGGGCATTCTTTACCGATGAGAGATTCGCGATAACGCGAAACGAAGAAAAACGTAAAAGAAGGAAAGGTATTTCGCGGCCCGTTGTACAGTCCGGGCGTGCAAGAACGTATAGCGGGACAGTCGTATGAAACGTTTGCCATGACTCATGCCATTGGACCTGTACAATTCACGGGGATATCTGCAACGTTCTTTTTTATCAACATTTTTTCGCTCAGCTTAAAGTTTGTAGTTTTACAATATAATATATGAATTTAAACAAAGGTGTTATTTCTAAAGCCATTGCGGAACTAAAGGAGATCCATTTTTAACGTAAAATAAAACTATCGAACTCTGCATATTTAAACGCTGGAGAGGTTATGTTCTAGGATTTATATAAACAGATTTATTCGATCGAGTATTAATCGATTTATCGAACCTAGACAAACCCAAAGGAAGCTCGATTTTTCTTGAAAAATGTCAACTAGCTATGAAATATTGGAGTTACAAAGTTTGTGAGGTTAGGAAAATTTCGATCTTGAAAAACAATCCGCAAATCTTCGTCGGGCATGCACGCAAGTGTGTTCTTTGAAGATTGTCAACATAACCTCCTAAATTGCTCTCATGGACAAATTTTACGAAAAGAATAAAAGTCCAGGCTCTAAAAATCAACATTGACCTTGAATAATTAGTTTTGTCCGGCACTAATTATTCATCGAAGATGAATCTAATGTGTCACGTGATTCAACATTAATTTTTTTTTCTCTCCCCATTGCGTAAAACGTTCATTGAAATTTGGAGGTTAAGCTCGCAAAGATGCTTCCTCTAGAATTCTATTAATATCTGCAGTGGCCGTGAATTATCGTGCAATCGATCCCCCTACGTTGAAATTCACCTTGGCAACATTGTCATCTCGAATTAAGGTCACGTTGTCACGTCACAAATACCCCGAGCATTATCTGGCCAAGAATGGAGATCGTCGCGATCGGAGATATGGATAATAAAAAGCAATTTGTTCAATATCGCACGATGACGCGCAACGGCTGATAACGGAAGTTCCTAACGTCTGGAACGACCGAGTATACTTATAAACGCGGAATTGATCGCCGGAAGCGAACTAGGCCATGAATCACGAACGCACGCTTCGCGTTCGAGGATTTTTCGAAGATGAACATAACCTCACTATTTTTCGAACCTTCTTCTCTCTCGCACGCGTACGTCACGTGGTACAGTTGTTCTTCACTTTTCTTATAAACGCTATAAACAATCACTTTTCTTATAAACGCTTAAGTTTTTTTAAAGAAAAACATTGAAAAAACGATGATTCATAAATTCCCTGGTTTTCACGCCCTCGCGTGACACGTGACGCAGCTTTTACCGTAGAGGTTAGGTTGCATCGAAGATTATAAAAAATCGGCTCGAAGCAATTAAAAAACTCAAAAGTAAGAACGGACATACTGGATACTAAATTAGATACCATAATCTAGTACTTGTTTTTGGAAAATGTGATTTTTCTCAAATCCACGTTTGAAAATTTCGGAACGAATAAACACACGCAAAATACGTTTCACGTTCTCGGCTGTGACTGTCTTATTCATCGAGATATTAACTCGTCCTTTTCACTAGATATTCCGGAGACTTCAAACTTCAAATGCAAAAAAAACAATCGATTTTTTCGACCTTGCAGGTGTATATCTGCTCTTAAACACAAACGATTCGAGGTTAGTTTCTCACGTTCGATTCCTACCTGCAACGATCTTCCGGAAACGCAGCCGTCCGCGCTCTTCTCCAACAGACGAAACACAAAGTTTCTAGCAACGTACCAACGCAAGGATTTCGAGCTCCAAGCGGGGGAGTCCTGAAACAAAAACGGAGAGAAAGCATCTGCAAGGAAGATAACGATCAGTCGGTCTCGCGGCGTCATCCGTCTTGGACCGCTATAAGTCACCAAGTGACTGATTAACCCTCTCTGGCCTCGTCGTGCCTAAGCAAAAAAGGAAAGGGAAAAAAATCGTCCCTATTATCTCCCGTCCACTTTCTCGACGATCAGCGATACTGCATTACATCCTACCGGACGTTCCAACCGTTCGGATGAAATATGTTCGAGTTAGCGGGTCAACATGATCGTGGTTTTTAATTGTCAGGCTCAAATATGTACAAAGGCGTGCGCAGTCGATTATTTTTCTCCTTTTTCATCTTCCTCGTAGGAAATTCGATATCGAATATTCCTGAATTCTTACCGATCGATAAATGTCGTTTCGTTTCAATTTTTTTTTTCGTTTTTTTCTTCCACGACACGCTATAACTCAACTTACTCGACGTAATGAATTTAAATAGTACATAATGTTTATACGTAATCGTACACCGTTTGGCTTGATAGTCAACGCTCCGTTTTTCATTTTTTTTTTTTTGCGCATGCGCAGCGCAATGTTTGCCGAACGTGAGTCATCCGTTATTATACATAATATGGTACAGAGATGCGCGTACGGACTAACCTCAAAGCCACGGCGAGAAATCTTGATTTCGAGGATCGAACGGATCACCGAATAATGCTGAAGGATTATTATTGTTTGTTAGTTCATGGATGAATATCTAAGTACTCTCAAAATGTAAATATTCAAATTCGGAAATGAAACAACACTTTTTCTCTTTTTTTAGACTTTTGTGTACCTGCACTTCGCGGACCATTTTTTAAATTTGTATTTAGCGACCGATTCGTGAGTTTGGGAGTGAGGATTTGGAGAAAAGAACATTTCTTGGATTCCAATAATGCGAACTTCAACCTTGGGCTTCGAGTATCAAATTTTTGTTTGTAAATTTAATTGAACGAACCTTTTATTTTTGTAAATGAAATTTCATTTTGGATATTAATGAAAATGAGACGGTTAAAGATCGGGAACACTTTTCAAGACTCGTCTTCAGGAGCAACGGAAAGGTTGTTTGGGTTTGTTTGGGTTCGAAAACTCGTGAATTAATCTGGAACTTCACTCGTACCAAATTCACGAACGTCGACTGAACTCCTGAACTCCCTTAACCTCAAATTTCGAATTCCAACATTCATGGTTTTTTCCATTAGCTTTTATGGGACAACGCCAGAAATTTGAAAATAAAGGTCCTTCAACATTGATCGTCGATTCGCTCGAATTTCTTGAATATCTCTTAACGACGAATCAAACCAAACATGAAAAAAAAAATCGTCGCGTTATTTAGCTTCTCGTAACTTCCGTCTTTTTCTTAAATCCCCCACTTTCTTCTTTAAGTACTCGCTATCCAAGCTAATAAGCTACGGTGAACGAAATAGTCAGGGATTAATTCGCGGTTGAATTGGCGAGAAGCGCGTCTCGGCGTGTGCGTTGCTATGCGAGATAGGGAATGACGAGTTCGCCCGTGTTTCGCGCCTTCAATATTTACATCTCGTATTTTTCAGCGTTATTATTTTATAATCCGTTTTTTGTTTTTTCTTTTCTTCTTTTTTAGGAGCGACGAGAAAAAAATCGTCTTCGCGTGGCTTCTTTTCTCGTAACGTTCAATATTCGTATATTTACAGACGATTTCCTCGGTTTTCTTTATCGAGCGTAGAAAACTTCGAGTCGTTCCTCAAGAAGTTTCAAACTCGATTCTTAGGAGGCGCCCACGCGAGTCCCCAATTACGCCCCCGTTGGCTCTTCCGGCCAGACGCTCGATTCGCTTGACGTTTTATTTTTTCTTTTCCTTCAATTATATTCTCTTTTCACTTTTCTTCCTTTTTCTTATTTTTTTTACATTCTAAAACTCGTATTTCGGCAGCGGTGCAGAATAATCGGTGATCGCGCGTTACGTTGCACCCATCGACGTCAAAACGTGATTTTCGTTTCGCAGACCGCCGATTTTCGTACGAACGCCGATCGTTGCCTCGAAAGTGCGCTAAACTGGAACACGTTTTTTGTCTTTTTTTTCAGCGAAATGTGCTCGCAAGCGATTTCTCACGCTCGTCAGACCATTTTGGTACCCGGAGCGATTATTAAGTACGACTAATCTCGGAACGAATCGCCGAACGGCTTTATCAATTTTTCACACGTTTTCTAACCTCAAAAGACTTAGGAAACCGAAAACTGAGGTTTGTTAACTTTTGGACTTGTTTGAGGGTTCGAGGATACTCACTTACGGTTCTTCAATTATTGATTTTGCACCTTCGATTGTTCGGTCGCGGGCTAGTGGAATTCTAGGGTATTTTGCTGTTCTTTGGAAGAATACCAGCAGCCGATAATTTTTCGCGACGACCAATTCAAGTATTTGGAAATTTGGAAAATTTTGAACATTTCGCATCGTCGGATGTTTCTGAAGTAAAATCGAGAATTCCTGCGGCTGATGTATCTTTCAAACCATCGTGAAACTCTAGGAAACTTGAAAGTTTGCTGTGAAAAGAGGATTCCAGTAGATCTCTTGGCAGGTATTTCTGTCAACCCAAACGAGTCCAAAGTCCATCATGAAAGCCCCCAAAACTTTGGCAGATTCCAGTGAAAGCTGAAAAATTCCATCAGCTGATGCCTATCATCAATCGATTGTTTTTGATGACAAAAATTCGCATTCGCTTAACGACGTTCCGTCGCATTTTAAGACGCAATTAAAGGTCCTTCAAAATGAGCATCCTCGAACGTTCAAAAATTACGTGAAAAAAAAAAACAATTTGCCAAGTGTTTCAGAATTTGGAGCATTTCGGATCGAAAAACGGATCGATCGATAAAATCCCCAATCGATAGCCACCGATTTGCTCATCGAAGTATGAAAACATGGTAATTCGTCGTCTCGTCATTGATTCGACGGAACAGCTGTGACATGCTTGATAAAGGCGTACGCGTTGATCGTCGCTAACTAGCGGAGCGACGAAATCAGCATGAAATTACGTTTGAAGCGATCCAAAGTGCGGTTTACTTTGGAATCGATTTCGAGGTTTACGTTTTTTTCGTTTGTTGCTGATTATTTTCGTTATCTTTCGTTTCGATTACTATCATCGTCGTATTTAGAGTCTGAGATCGTAGCTGTTGACGAGCTCCATCTCTGATAGTCATCTGCGCGGTTCCGAGGCGTAAGTTATTATAGAACTGTCTACACAACCAGCTGCGAGTATAACCCGATAAGGATGGAACGCCAGACAACCCACCGGACTTATCCTCATCCCCATGAAACCTTCGTGGAACTTTATCGTGTTCAGGTGATGCCCCGATGTATTGTATACGCTTATGCAATGATTCATGGAGCCGCTGCGGATTAGAAATTGAAACAGCATTATTAATGGACTCGTAACCTCTAATTCCTGATATAACACGAACAAATGAAGTAATAAGGCCTATCGTGAGCCTGGCGTCACCAAGAATACGTTGAACACATTTTTAGAGATCTCTGATCAGCTTCTCAATTTTTGGTAATCAGATATTTCGTATATTAATAAAAAAAAAGATTCATTATTGTAAATTAAATTCTATAAACCGTAATTAAATAAATAAATCGTAATTCATTTAATTAATCGTAATGACTCCATAGATCGTAATTAATTAATCGTAATTAACTCGTTCGAAAAATAACGTTAAAGATAAATTGCCAGGAAAATAAAAGACACTTTTTTTTACTGCCAAAGTTTCAAGTAAACCAGAGTGTGCCAGAGTTTTATGTAAACGCTGCCTTTTAGTTTAAAAGACTGTTGACTTTATCACAATATGGGTTGGATTGAACTTTTTTTTATAAGAAAATAAAAGCATGAATTTCTGCGCTACGAATTCTACAGAGCCTGATGCCAACGAAGTCAGACGTACATAGAAGGATAGTTCTTATGAGCGGCTCGAAGACAAGTATTTTGCGACCGAAACTGCCGCCTGGCGGCGTCCCGAGCGACCAGCTGTTATGGACGACCGCCGCAAAGCTAACATCCCCGCCACTTCGAGTAATCGGCTTGTCTAAAAATATTCTAGAAAGGTTTTTTGCATTTTCCTAGTCTAATTTTGTGCTTTCGACAAAAACTCGAGCATATTGGTAATCAGCTGAAAATTTTCGATTGGACATTCGACGAATATTATCGAAATTTCGTCGAAAGTACCGCACACAGCAAAAAAATCGTGTTTTTAGTAGTTTTTTACGATTTTTGCATAGAAATTTTGGGTTTTGGGGGAAAATAATGGTAGATTCGTACTCGGGGGATCAAATTACATCGTAATGGACCATTAAAAAAAATATTAAAAATCCAAATTTTTTTTCGATTTTTGGGCATAATTAGTTTTTTCACTAAATCATCGATAACTTTTTTCCCTTTGGGATTTGGTGCTCCACTCTGCGCTCAATCTCTTCGCTATGATTTTCTCTTCAAACTGCTTTTTTAATCATTGAAATCTGATGATTTCTCGATTTTTTGCAGAATTTCAAAGTTGGACCATCGATTTTTCCAAATTTTTCCATACATACCCCTTTGCCTTTTTTTTTGCGATTTTTCAGATGGACTTTCCGGGAAAACTATGAGAGATATCGATACGAATCCAACGCCATTATCTAAGTTAGGCAAAAACCTTTTCCAAACCCACCAAATGAATCCCCA
>JAPYZI010005532.1:0-21011 GCA_030523105.1 Ophioninae sp. A BG-2022a | reverse complement strand
GATACAAATCCACACAAACCCAAACAAACTCTCCTTTTTTCCGATACGTATTTCGTTTCTTCGATCGGATACAAATCCACACAAACCCAAACAAACTCTTCTTCCTTTTCCGATACGTATATTTCCTTTCTTCCATCCGATAAGAAATACTTTCATATTCCTTATTCTCCGTCGTTTCGATATATTCCAAAATAAATATACAAGATACTTCCGAGTACCGGAATAAGGAGGCAGAATCGATCGGACCCCGTCGATTAAAGGGCTCCCTCAATTTCAAAGCGTTTAAAAATACGACGGTAATAATAGTCCCGATCAACGCGCAAGAGTAGGTACTCGGGACCTGTCCGCCGAGGGTACTTCCGGTATCCCCTACCGGACAATCGCCACTCTCACGTGCAATTCTCGGGTTTCCAGGCTCCGATGAAAAAGACTGAGAAGGTACGCGTTTACCGCTACTTAACCTTTAAACTCTCCGACGCATTTAAAACGGTCCAGCGAAGCTCGAAGATGCTTCCTTCGAGCTGATTTTCTTCAAACCATCAAACTCCCCCATCCCTCTCTCAAGTTATTCTCATGCTTTTAGAAATATTAAACATATTTGTTAAATCGCGTACTACCAGCTGTTCAAGCTCATTTCTTTTCTTTTCTCTTTTGTTCTTTTATTTTCCTATTATTATTGCTTTATTATTTTTTCTCCATTATTTTATTATGGTTTGCGGATTATTTTCTTTTGTTTGATTTCTTAACTCCTAGTTTTTCGTAATTTTCATTCTTTCCATTATTATTATTATTATTATTATTATTGTTGTTGTTGTTGTATTATTTTTACCTTTATTTTTTTAAATAAGTGTTTGAGTTTTTTATGTTTTATATTACTGTCTCTTTTTTTTTGCACGAAAGTCTATGACTGGGGCATAATAAAAAATATCATCATCATCATTATAATTTCTCGATCGAAAAAATCGAGTTATCGGTGAAAGCCTAGTGGACGATGATGGGGACCCGATCTGGGTCAAATTGGCGACCCCGGGGTCGGAAAATGCGTCGTCTGGATTCTCGGCCCCACTGACATCCTATTTCGCCTCGAGAGAACTGCCAAAGCGTTACCCATATACATCCAACCCCCTCGATCTATCTATCTACACGAGAGCTCGTATAACGAGACTCTCGAATGTAGGTCACTCTTGGATATGGGTCAGGGTCTTGCGGGAAAGCTCCGGAGAGGACAATCGAAGCGTGGATTTCCGCGTATACGTAGACTATCACTTCCACCACCGGCGGCCCTCCGTACACTACTGGGAGTAGTGTACTACGATTAACCGGTAAAAAAGACACGCCGATGCCTCCTCTTCTTCTCTCGATCGCTTTTTCAATAATACAAAATATAGGACAATCGGAACGTTTATCGAGGAATTGTTAGGTTGGGAAATAAGCTCGTAGCGTTTTTATATTTTCTTTTTTTTTTTAACAATGATTTTCTGGCTTGATCGTTTTCAATGCTTGATCGGTAGGGTTTGTTTGGTTTTGTTTGGGTTTGTTTGAGTTATTAGCCGATTATTGTTGCGACGATTAGCCTGCATAAATGGACTAATCATTTTTTGGGATAATTTAATTGTTTCAGTTTTTATTATACTTTTTTTGATTTATTATTGTTTATTATTTATTTATTATTTGTGTATTTCATTTTTATTATTTATGTATTTAATTATTATTATTTATTTATTATTACTTTTGAGGTTGAACGTAGATGACGCAGATAATGAAGATCATGATTATGATGATCGTGATATCAAAATAATCACAATCCTGGCAATATCGCGATAACAGTTATTAAAAAGAAACATTTAAAAAACAGAAAAATGAGCTTTGGTTAAAATTAGCTTTGGAATGGAATATTTGAAACAACATTTATGCCACCTACCCTTTTTCGTTTTTCATCGAAGCTAAAAATTGCTAAAGCTCGGGAAATTAGCAACGT
Source organism: Ophioninae sp. A BG-2022a (assembly GCA_030523105.1). NCBI lineage: Eukaryota > Metazoa > Arthropoda > Insecta > Hymenoptera > Ichneumonidae > Ophioninae sp. A BG-2022a. Next base: position 19,033 of record JAPYZI010005532.1, on the reverse strand, counting down.
CGAAAAATGTTGTCCGAAGTGCGATAAGCAAGTGCCGAAAATGTTGCTTTTTTTACCTATCGGTTATTTCATTTCTAAGCCTCGAAAGTAATAAGAAATTAAATTACTCGAAAATTACGATAAGCACAGTTTCGTAAAGCAGACAGAGCCCTGTCGAATCAATATTACAGAGTTTGTCAAACAGCGAAAAAAAAAAAACAGTCGTTGTAAACCAAAAGAAAACATAAAAACCCTACGCTTCGAAATAACTTTCGCAATAAAGAGAAATCGATGATTTTTTATGATTCTTGATTACGTTCAATGATTTTCGATAATTTTCAATGATCATCGATGATTTTCGATAATCCTCGATCATTTTCAATGATTCCCGTATCATCGAGATATCAAAAACTCCTTCAGCTATTTTCCCATCCCGACAAAGTCTCGCGTTATCGGATCACGCTGGCACAGTTTCGCGAATGTTTTTCAGGCCGCGGGCTCTTAAATTCTCGGGGCGATGAAATTTATGAGACTTCGCGAAGGGACGTGAAAACCGCCAGCTACGGAATCAGAGAGCAAAATGGAGAGAGAACCTTTCGCCCCTCCACCCCCCCCCCGCTCCGTCGCGACCCCTTTTTCCGTTGGCCGTTATCACTGAGACACCCGCATACACGAAGACGCGAGCGTCTACGTACGATTGGCAATTTCCCATCACCGATGTCGACCAACTGGCACGCCACCGCGTCGCTAGATCCGCGAAAAATCCTCGCTGCGATTATCAAACTCCTTTTTTCCATTTTTTTTTCGGTATCGCTTCCTCGTCTAAATTTCATTACAAAATTATTTGGTTTTCCGGTCCGGTTTCCAGCAATGTTGGTCACTGATAATATCCGATGGAAAAATTAATGTTCTGGGGGAGGGGAAGGGGGCTTTGGTGGTTAGATCGGAAGATGAAACGAATTAATAAAGTAGCTGAACGGAAGCCTTTGTAACAACCTTCGATATAGGTTAAATAAAAATTAAAAAAAAAAAAAAAACGAGCCCCACGGACAATCGTGAACGAGCGATATCGATTTTCTTCGGTCCGCGACCCGACTCGTCGCCCACTCGTTCGTTTTCCGCTCTTCTCACGGATCTCCCTTCTTTACTATTCTCATCCTTCTCTTTATTTAATTCAGTTGATAAGCCGTGTTTTTTTTTTTTTTTTTTTTTTTTTTTTTTTTTCAGTTGAAAATTCATGTTGATGTAGTTGAATCGAGTTCATCAGCTTTTTAGTTTTATATCTTATGATTTTATTGGGATAAATCAAGTTTCGTCTTGTTTGGGTTTGTTTGGGTTGAGAATACATTTTATAATTGTATCGAAAAAGCTCATGTCTATGTTACATGATCGTTTGGGTTTGTTTGGATTTACTTGGGTTTGATACATCGGTATGAATGTTCACACTGATGTGTTCGAATCGAGTTCATCAACTCGTTGTCTTGTATCTTAAGATTGTATTGGGAAAGTTCAAGTTTCGGTTTGTTTGGGTTTGTTTGGGTTGGGAATGAGACATACATCTTACGATTGTATCGAAAGAGCTCGAGTTTGTTTTACATGATTTTTCGTAGTTTATAAATTTTTAATTTTCTCTGGTTTATGGTTTTTAATTTGTAATGTTTTTGTTACACATATTTGCTCCGTAGTGTTCTAGGGGATAAATAACAAATCAATGAATCCCTGAGAATCTCGCTCGGCTGGTGAGAAATCAAATATTCATCTCGAGGGATCAATTCGGACCGGCACAGTCGCGTCTCGGTCTTTCATCAACGCGTTTGTTTGGGTTTGTTTGGGTTTTACGTTTCTTTCGATTTTCGGGAGTTTCGTTTCTCCTCGGATGCGAGTACGAGAGATATTATTCCTGCGAATACAAAAGTTATTTACTGAATGAAAATGTATCGTCGCTGGAATAGCTGAAAAATTTATGGATTCTGAAAAAAAAAAAACGAACGTTAATTAACGCAATTGAGAAGACTTTTCTTTCACGAGTACGCGAATTAATAAAATTCCTTTGTTATGGAATATTTCTTTATTCCTCCGTCCGGAAATTGCGATAAAAGTATCGCCGCGTCGAAACTCCGCTTGCAAATATTATTCTTTTTCTTCCCTTTTTTTGCTTCGCGATTATTTTTTTTTTTCCCCATCGAATATTAAGAGAGCTTTGTATTCGACGGAAAAAAATAATCGTGAAGATAAAAAAAGTGATGAAAAAAAATAATATTTCGATCTCGCATTGTTAAAGGCGAAAACCGCGAAGCAATTTCGGCCACCTCGGGAAACGAATACGCGTGGCACGGCCGTACGAGTATACATCGCGAGACCGCCTTGGATATTGATCGGAGGTTTGTCCTTTCGGTTGCTAAAATCTCTGGCCCGGCTCCCTCGCCGTGGTGACTGGCAACGCTCTCGCGACCGAGGGATTGTGACGCAGGGAGGGAATGAAAGGAAAAGCAAGGGCTTGCTCACCCACGCAGATTGAATATTCTGCTTAAGCATAGAGAGAGAGAGAGAGAGAGAGAGAGAGAGAGAGAGAGAGAGAGAGCCAAGAAAAGGGGCCGTAAGAAACGATGCGTCGAATTACTCCGTAAAGCTCCACAATCCATTTTCTCTTGTACCACGATCCTGATGCTCTTTAGAGATTTTTTTTTTTTCATTCCCCAGAAGCAAATTTATCGATTTAACCCAAACACGAACACTGCCGAGTTTGCGAATTCATTGACGAACGAGATTTCGGGTCAACGACGCGGTTTACCTTGTAGACTCAGCGGTGAAACGAAATTCGTTAGAAATTGAACTTTTCGCAGAATATAGCGAGGCCAGAGGCTCGAAATGACCCAAACAAACTCAAACCCAAACAACCCAACCCTAAACCCAAACCCAAACAGATCCAAACCCAAAACCAAACAAAATCAAAATCAAACCCAAACAAAACCAAACCCAAACACTAGCAAAACCAAACGCAAACCCAAACTCAAACAAACCCAAACTCAAACAAACCCAAACTCAAACAAACCCAAACTCAAACAAATCCAAACTAAAACAAACCCAAACGCGAACAAACCCAAACTCGAACAAACCCAATCTCGAACAAACCCAAACTCAAACAAACCCAAACTCAAACAAATCCAAACCCAAACTCAAACAAACACAAACTTAAATAAACCCAAACTCAAACAAATCCAAACCCAAACTCAAACAAACAGAAACTTAAATAAACCCAAACTCAAACAAATCCAAACCCAAACTCAAACAAACAGAAACTTAAATAAACCCAAACAAACTCAAACAAACCCAAACTCGAACAAACCCAATCTCGAACAAACCCAAACTCAAACAAATCCAAACCCAAACTCAAACAAACACAAACTTAAATAAACCCAAACTCAAACAAACGCAAACTCAAACAAACCCAAACCCAAACAAACCCACAGGCGCTCAATATCATCCAGCATCGTTGATCTTCAGCTTGGTCGAAGAAACTCGCAAAATTCACACGCACCCAAACAAATCCCAAAACGAATTCTTTTCTTCCGCCTCGGGCGGCCAAGAATTTTTGTTTGGGTTTGTTTGGGTTCCGAATGTTCATCTACGGAACCAAGATTTCCAATAAATCGATCGTCCAAGTATTTTCTCTCTCCTAAAACACTTCTCAAATCCTAGAAAAAAAAAAACAAAACACTTCGTTCCCTGGCAAACTGGGAGGAAAGTAAATTTTCGTACTGAAATTGTCTCGTGGAATATTGCGTTCTTTCTTGAAACTGACGAAACAAACAGGAGATTGTGACCTTTTCTCCTCGCCAAGAAACTCCCGCATTGTCCGATTGTTTATATTCGTTTCTTTTTTTACTTCGCAGTACATGACCGAGAAGATGGGAGGAGCGGAAGGTACGAAGCTTGACGTCGACTTTGTGGACATGGAGAGGGTGAGCCAATTCAATTTGTTATCTCGCGAAAACCTTGGCTCATTAGAGTTGCTCTATGCTCTCGACTATTTTTCACGACAGCGGTACAAAAATGATGTTGCGACACGATCAACCAGAACGGAGATAAAAAGTCATGAATCCGGATTATTTTTTCGGCAGATTATTTTTTGGGCCCGCGAAAATCTCCGCAACCGAAATACTGTTCTCACCTTCTAGATAGATAAATAGATGTATTTATTCTACCTTAGCACGCAATAAAGCAAAAAAAAAGAAATATAAAGAATCCCAATAAAAAAGAAGAACCGAAAATAAACAAAATATAGCAACAAAATTCAATAATACGACGCTTCTCTTCGCACTCAATAAGATGATAAAAATAATATTAATGACGATAAATAGAATATAATATCAATAATAGTATTATAATTAACAATAACTATAAATAATAATAATTATTAAATATCATTATTAATTATAACACTATTATTAGTATTATTAGTATTATATTAGTATTGTAATATCAATAATAGTATTATAATTAATAATAACTATAAATAATAATAATTATTAAATATTATTATTAATTATAACACTATTATTAGTATTATATTCTATTTATGGCCATTAGTATTATTTTTCTCATCTTATCGCGTGCGAAGAGAACCTTGGTATTATTGAATTATGTTGTTATTACATTTTGTTTATTTTCAGTTCTATTCGATTAATAATAATAAGTAATAATCATTATTAATTATAATACTATTATCAGTATTATATTATTTTTATCATCTATATATATATATAATAGGTATTTATTTATATAATATTATATTTATTATTATATTTAATAATAATAATAATAATAATAATGAAAGTAACAATAATAATACGACCAAACATATCCTCTATCAAAAAACAGCCTTCGCAAAGCGAAAACGACTTATTACGTATCCTCCTGGGAAGGGGGGGGGGATAATAGAAAAGAAAAGATCCCGCCTCGTCCGAGAGTGAAACGTTTGAATTATTCTTGATTCGTGCAGAAAACAGACGTGACGTGCGAGCTCGTTGAAGAGCTGCAGTTGAAGACGAAGGAGTTCTTACAGCCGAATCCAACGGCGAGAGGAAAGATGGCGGCAGTAAAGGGAATCAGCAAGCTGAGCGGGCAGGCGAAAGCCTCGACTTATCCACAGCCCGAGGGTGTTTTGGGCGATTGCATGTTAATGTACGGCAAGAAAATGGGCGAGGACAGTGTATTCGGTAGGTGAATTTTTTAATCTAACATCTGTTATATTTTTGTTTCGTCCCTAACCAAGCCCAAACGAAAGACAAACTCGGATTGATTCGTCAGACTGTTTTATTTCGTACGAGGAGCTTTCTGAGACAAAATCGATCGTTGTTTCCAATCGCAGGTGCCGCACTCATCGAAATGGGAGAAGCCATGAAACAGATGGCCGACGTCAAGTACTCGCTCGACGACAACATCAAGCAAAACTTTTTGGAGCCGTTGCACCATCTGCAAACCAAGGATCTCAAAGAAGTTATGGTAATGAAGAAATTCTCGAGTTCAAACCCCCATCCCCTCTCCCATTCTTATTCGTATCCAAACGTTAGCTACGATTTTTCTCGTTCTAACCGAAACAAACCCAAACAAATTCCTGAGTTACCGTTCGAACCCAAAAAAACTCAAACAAGTTACCGCGTTATCATTCGAATCCAAACAAACTCAAATTCCCGAGTTATCGTTCGAATCCAAACAAACCCAAACAAATTCCCGCGTTAACCTCCGCCACGCCGAACGTTAACCTCTACGATTTTTCTCATTCACAGCATCATCGGAAGAAACTTCACGGCCGAAGGCTTGATTTCGACTGCAAACGAAGACGCCAAGCAAAAGGTAATTTAATCACGTATCGCTCACTCTCTCTCTATCTCTCTCGATCTCGAACGAATTGTCGCGATAGGCGAACGGGACACAACGGGAGCGCTCTCTCGTTGCTAAAATTCGTACCTGGTGCATGAAGCAAACGTGCACGAACTAAATTAAACGAACGTACAAATCGAACGAACGAACGAACGAATGAACGAACAAACAAACAACAACGGATAAAGATAATTAAATGTTGCATGCCGTCGCTCGTTTGTTTTTGTATTGATTTTTTGTCAATTAGCCATTGGGAGATTATCGTCGAGTCCGCACCCCGGTAGCCCAGCGAGATCGAACACACCGACTCCCCATGTGGGTACGTGACTCAACTTGGGAGTTTTCCTCGAAACAAGAACATTAAATAAACAATTTCCGCGCTCCACCCTTGTTACTGCACCCCCGACCCTCCAAACAGCTTTGTTATAACCACGAGGAAGCTTCGATCCTCCGAACGATCAAATTCCGTTCGAAACGAATACCGCGGATCCATCTTTGATGCAGGGCACAGGCGAATCGTTAAAAATTGAGGTTTTTACATGGTTTCGTGACTTTTCATGAATATGCCGCTAAAATGTATTTTTTCCCCTATTTTTCACTACGAAACAACACAAATATTCCCTACGATTGTTTTTTTTTGCGATTTATCTGAAACTGATATAAACAACGATAGATCGCGAAAAAAGAAACAATCGGAGACCATGTTCACGAATAGTCATAAACTGTGTAATAACCGAAATTAATTAAGGAATTTGATAAAAATGAAGCAAAACAAACCATCGAAGCTTCGTCAACGTTTATCCGGTAGAGTCTTCCGTCTTTGACATGTTACCTATCGACACGTTGATCCTCTCATACGAAAAGCTCACGAATCGCATCGACATCTCCGCAGTGTCGAAAAGGACTGCTCCCCCCCCCCCCCCCCCCCCCCCGCGAAAATCACCGTACGAGTATTTTGTACGCACACGTACGTTACAGTATTCGCGAGTGGTAAGTGGCGCTTGACGTAACCTCGTATTATCGCTCGTGACCGTGTACAATCGTAGAGACACCGCTTCCACTGCATAATAACGATGGAATGGTATTCATTGGTAGCAGCAGCGAAGAAACCTATCAAGAGGGTTTCGGGGGGGGTTGAAAATTTGCTCGAACGATGACGCGAATTTTTTATTTCCAAACTTCGGAATTTACGAGAAAACGAAAATTTCTATTTGTAAAATCGTCAAAATTGATAAGGAATTACGATCTCTTGCATTCTTGTCGAAAGTACGGTTCAACGGTCAAGTGAAATTGAACATTTTTCGGAGAGCGATGGAACCGATTTTTTTATTTTTTAATACGATCATAAGATACAGCGCGTGATACTTTTGGTGAAAAGTCGAACGTCGTTTCACCAACTCGGTAGATCACCCGTAGAATGTCATAGAATGTATCATTATACTTATGTTTTGTTTCGGTGACGGAACGTCGCGTTAGGGACAAGCAAGCGACGAATCGTCATCGGTTTGTTTATTGTTGTACGAACGAAGCAAGTAGTGCACTTTTTAATTAAATTGTACGACGCAACAACGTTTGCGTACAGGTTCTCACTTTTCAGACGACGAGATTCGTCAGGCGGAGGAAAAATTTGCGGAGAGTCTTCAGTTGGCTCAAGTGGGCATGTTCAACTTACTGGAGAACGATGTAAGTAAGGCGTGTATTGTCGCCACAAACAAAACAATAAAGAAACAAAAACACAAAACAAACAAACGTAACGAGAAAGAAATTAACGGGGAGCGGAAGTGAGGATGCTACTCCCTCCGTCCCTTTCTGTTCTCACCGAGAGGACAACCCTACCCAATGCCAAATGGAACAATATTTCATCCTCAGGTTTTGCAGGTCGAACAGGTCGCCCAACTCGCCGCTTTTAGCGAGGCCCTCCTCGAGTATCATCAACAGTGCGTCGAGGTTCTTAGGGTGCTCACCGAGACGCTTTTGGAGAAGTGAGTTTGGCGGGGCGAAAAAAAAGGAAATACAATCCTTGGGCCCTCTCTCTCTCTTGCTTTTGGGTGTTGTTCGTTGCGTCGTATCGACAAGTGTGGAATGAGCGAATAAAAATGTTTCAATCGATCATACCGCGTGTTTCGCAGGAAGGACGAGGCAGCGAACCGGCCGAAATTGGAATTCGTGCCTAAAACACTGGCCGACCTGAACGTTGAGGGTCTCTCGGCGGATGGCATGAACGGTGGGAACTTCTACGTACAGGGTAAAACAAACTTTATTTGCAAACTCTAAAAAAAGAAAAAAGAAGGAAAATAGAACATTGTGGAAAAGAAAAGTATCGGTGGCTGTACGTGTCGGATTGACTCGATGATCCTTACGTCTGCGAAACGTCTTGAAAACTTTCTGCATTCTGTCCATGAAAATGCTCGGCATAATTAACCAACTCGACACTTCACCCAACACGATAATCCTATAAATATTCAAATTCCGATCGTTTGAACTCTGTTGAAAAAGGTTTGATCGTGATTGAATATTCTACACGCACACTTCGCTGTATGTGTTATACGTTTCGGCGTATATGAATGTATTTCCTTGACACGTTGTGTAGGGTCAAGTCGAGCCGGGTCTCCGGTCCACGGTGACGGCAAACGCTCGCAGCTCGAGCTATTTCCGGCCGGAAACCCGCCACAATCAACCAATGGTAAATCTCTTGCATGGGGTGTTTCTAACAATGCGCGTTCGCGCCCTTTTTCTCTCCCTCTTTCTCCCTATCCCCGTTTCTCTTGTTCTCTCTCGAATTCTATGATTTTGCGATTCGTGCGATTCAAGGATCGCAACGATCGTTTCGCCGGCTTCCACCGGCTGTGCGATATCATTCGTATTTCTTTTTTCCCTATATTGTACTCGCGGACCATGCTGATCTTTCTTTGTTCCCGAGCTTCCTTCTTTCCTGCCTGTACAGTTTGCCGAATAATTGTTCAGACGTTGCTTAGATCTAGAGAGAACGCCCTTCGTTTTTAGCGATCGTGAAACAAAAGAATTCTTCGATGATCTTTGGTTGATTGATGAATTAGCGAAAACCAGGATGACCCTCGTTAAGCCGAATTCGTATTTTCAGCGTCGCCGCTGCCCTCACCCAGCAAGTCTCCCGCAAGGACCCCGATTCCACGGCAGCCATGCTGCACGGCGCTCTACGATTTCGAGCCGGAGAATCCTGGTGAACTCGGCTTCAAGGTAGACTCGACAGTCGAAATGAAGGTTTGAACTCGAACTCATTGTTTTCGTTTATCCCAGGAAAACGACACTATCACCCTGATCCAGAAGATAGACGACAACTGGTACGAGGGAAGTGTGAACGGTCGCACCGGTTATTTCCCGGTGACCTACGTCCAGGTCGTCAATCCATTACCATAGAGAGCGCGGGATATCGATCGTCGCGACGCCAAAGGCCCATTCGTTTATTCGCGTCAACCGCTAATCAACAATCTACAAGCTCCTAGCCTATACTCGAAGAGACAGAATCAAGCCGAGACACGGTTTGAAAAATCGGTAGGAGGAGGAGACGAAGGAACGACGATTCACGAGAGAACGGAAACAGAACCGCGAAACGTTTTCTCTCGCTATCGTTTCGAAGCTTCTTTGATCCGCGATCCAAGCGAATTATTTCCAAAGTTAAAAACAAAAAAAAGTGTCTCCGCGTCCCTGGTTTTCCGGCACAATCGACCGCATCTCCTCCCTCAACGAAATTATATAAAATCTCTATACGCATGTTAATGTACATATATATATATGAAATGTTATAGTGTCTTTTACCGACATAAGAGATCTTCTCGGAGCCACGGAAAATTGAACGAAACGAGACGCGCATTAATACCCGAAAGCACAGAGTTTGCTTTTAACCCAAAGTTGAGGAATATAGAGACACGAAGCTCCGCGACGGGTGACTTTTACTTGACGCTACGGTGTGCCCGACTCGTCCTCGCGACTTTACCCCCTCATCTTTTGCATTCATTCCTCCCGTAGGGTCACGTGACCAATCGAATTGAAACAACCCTTCGTAAATTGTTGAATTTGTTAGTTCGTCGTAGAAATATTTGTTACCGTTCGAACGAGCCGCGTTTCTTTTAGGCAAAGATCTTATAAGTTTGTTGGGTTCCAACGATCGAAAAGGAGCAGAAAAAAAGATCGTTCGTTGAGAGTCATGTGTTAATTCGCGATTAGCTTTCACTCGGACCAAACGATCGGACCGTTCCAACACTCCTTGCTTTCCATCGTCCGTACTTTTTATTTAAACGTTGAACAAACGACCGAGTTTAACTCTACCAGCGAGTACCTTCTCCATGGATTTGGATAATTGAACCTTCTCTCGTTTTTTTATACGTTTCGAGAATTCCCCTCCCTCCCTTTCCCGTGACTAAACTTTCCCACGACTTGTATCCAACCTTACGATTTGACTTTCGACGGTTTTTCGTTTGCCAGAAAAATATAAACATGAAAGTAATTAAGGAACTTGGTTAAGTGATATATCCGTTGCCATGTGGTTTTTAGGTATATTCTTCGACCGGTATCTCTTAAGCGTAAATTATAAACACTAGCGTACTCACGAGACAAAAGAGATTACAAGAGAGCGAGGGAGAGAGAGAGAGATAGAGGAAACAACAGATATATCTGTACTTTCGATATTATCAACGCCGATGATATTCCCTTGTACACGTGTGGATATATGTGGCTATGCGATACGCGATTGTCGTCTTTGTTGTTTTCGTTTTTCCTTCTCGTTCATTTGCGTTGTCCAGCGTTTTGGGTATCATTGAATAACAGGAGAAAAATAGGGAAAAGTATCGAAAGGGGGAGAGAGAGAGAGAGAGAGAGAGAGAGGCAAGAATGAGCAATCGACGTATACTTATCGAAATGGGAGTTCAAAGCTGGTTTTTAGCGCGAGTCTTGGAATCGTTGAAAATAAGTTAGGTAGCAATAACGTTTATCAATTGAAAGGAATCGTGGAGGAGAGAGAGAGAGAGAGAGAGAGAAACAAGAATAACTCTTACATCATTGATATTACAATTTACCGGAAACGTCATAACCGTTTCGCCCTTATGATGAGAGAGGCGTCAACAGCGAGAGATCCTAAATGTCCGCGGATCAAGATACTAAACGATAAAAAAAAACGATATCATACTCAAAGCTATAACCAATCACGTCGGATCCGACGCAAACGCGCTTTTAAAAAAAAACTCGAGATGTTCTTATCGATGTCGTGCAATATATCTCCGAACACAATTGCGTGCTTACACGGTGAACGACGATTGACATTATATCCGGTGTTTCTCAAAATAAAAAAAGGGGAAAAAAAAAAAAAAAAAAGACAAAAAATGAAGTGGCGCATGAGAGAACGAGAGAGATGGCAAGGGAGGTGGCGAGGAAGAGCTGTACACACGATTTATTTCCGATCGGTCTAATTACACGTTGGCCAAGTTTCGTGTGTGCAAGGCGCATCGGCGCTGTCTCTCAAGTTATGTACCTGAACACTGAAACGAACAATGAAACCCCGTGGAGAACGGATCGGGCAAAGAAAAATGTCAATTACTGTTTGAGAAACGAAATCGAAGAGAGAGAGAGAGAGAGAGAGAAATAAAGGAAGGAATTCGAGCAATAATGCGTAACGCGATGAGAATTGGTGTCACGATTGAACGCGAGAAAGCGGCTTTAAGGGTATCGACGAGAAAAGTCGCGACGGCAATAACGAGATATTTACCGGGCGAAGCTCCGCACTTTGAGAAACACCGTGTAAATAAAACGAAAGAAAACGAGATCACGAATCACTTGCCAGGATCGTCATACTCAATTGTAGCAAGTCACGGCGTTAACCACGTTTGAATCTGATTCTCGAATTATACACGATTCCAACCCGACGAACGAAATTGGAAAAAAAACAAAATGATATACACTTAAAGAAAATAAGAATCCACTAATTATACGTACTAAGAATCGGTATCCTATTCTATAAATGTTGGCTATTGTTAAATGTTGAATATTGTTCCGCACGGAGTTTTGCCGAGTTTAGGCGAGCGAAAAAAAAGCGTCCCCGCTAAGGAACTTTGATAAAGAAAGCGAACCGGAACCCGACAAAACCCTCGTGCATTCCTTCGTAATCTAAGAACTCTCGTGCGCGCGATTTTTTACCGAGGCGAAATCGTGCGTACGTCAAAACATATACTTACGGTTTTTTGCGATTCGCCCCGCGATATAAATAACGTCACTCCGTCATCCAAGGTCTTCGGCGGAAAAAAAGCGAGTCGAAGAATCGGTCACCGGAAATAACCTTCGCGAGTTTATTAGTATGGAAGACAAAAGGAAGAAAAGACAACGACGAAGAAAAAAGTCAAGACTCGACAAGAAGCGATAACCAGGCGCAACATTTTTGGCGAATTATATAGCCGCTTCAATTATTTTTTTATATGACCGTTAAAAACGTTCGCTCTCTCACCCCCCCCCCTCTCTCTCTCTCTCTCTTTCTCTCTCCTCCGCGCAAGCCCCGAGAACTAAGGAACCGAAGGAATTCGAAAAAGTTGGTCGGGGTATCTTCACCGTTCTCAACATTCCTCATTTATTAACGTTTCCGTCAATAACTCTTTGTCCGAGGTCGATCGAGAATTTTAGTTCGTAGAAGAGCGACGATGATGAGGGCATTGAAGGTGGCAACGGCGGTAGGTGTCAGGTATCAAACGACCGGTGGATGCTGAGGAGTGACACACTTTCAGACAATACATTAAGATTAATTAAACTTATATAACGCTAAATTTAATCTAAACAATACATAGATTATCGAGGAGAGAAAGATGTGTGACAACTCCGATTTGACGAAGAACGATTATGTATTACGAAATCTCGGTCAATACTAAGTGAATATTATGATAAACGATTGAGGAAATAAAGTGTGCTCTGTGTCAACACGAGTAACGAGAATGTTCTTTTTTTTTTCTTTTCTTTTTCGTTTTTATTTAATCCTTCAACCAGAAAAAAAGCACGATTCTCTTTCGATATCAATTGTCGTTGATTCCTCGTGGATCTTTAATCCTCCGTGGTCGTACTATCTAAAAATAACTAAATGGTTCAGTTTATTTGGGTTCGCCGCGATGCCAGTATCATTCCGAACAATACATCAAAATTCAGGATATTACTTTGAATCTTTCAGAATAAGAATATCATAGGAAATATGACTTATATCAATCCTAGATTAAAGCTGCCCGTGGGTTTATTTGGACCCCAGTAACAATGGAGGATTAATTTCTATTCTGTCCTTCATCAACTATAACGATCAATTTACCAACTGCTGGAAATATTAAACTTCTCGTTCGAAACGGTCGTCCGACGTTGTCTCGATATTTCGCAGAGAATAATAAAAATAATAATTGAGAAATGACATTTGAGGTTGTCGGTTCGACGGCGGAATTGGACGTCCTATCATTTGCAGAGTTAACCAACCCTGCGACATGATTTAACAGCGGTAGAAGGAACACGAGGGTCGCTCCGTATCATGCATAATGCATGATTTTTTCTTCCACCCCTCCCCCGCCCCCCCCCCCTCACCTTCCCCCTCTCGCTGTCTCTCTCCCTCGCTCTTTCGCTCGGTGGACACATAATTGTATACGATATTACCCAGGGGATTCGAGTCCCCAATCCGGTAACAAGGAGGTACACCATCGTCGCGAGTTCACCGATGCGCGGGACGACCCGGTCGACTGTATCCCTGAAAGAATTTTATCGTCGCTACTCGGTAAATCCGATAGATGGGGTTCTCGTGACATCTCGGAGGTTTCGTACTTTAACTACGTGGACGGGGCGGTAAATCTCCTCTCGTTTCTCCTCGACACTATTTCCGATTGTTGATGAAATATATCGCGTTCCCTTACTCGTTTACAAATATCGGAGGTGAAAAACGAGAGATCTTTTTTTCCGATTTTATCATGACGCTTGTCGAGTGATTTTATTAGATTTGAGAATAAACTCGTACCGTTTTTTCTTTTGTTTTACAACGATTTTTTTGGCTGTTTGACAAAGTGTATAATATTTATTGGATAGAACTCTTTCTGATCTACGAAACTGTGCTAATCGTCCTTTTTAGTTATTTAATTTTTAGGGTTCTGTATCTAAAGAGGAAAAAATGGAACGCTTATAGGATCACTTTGTTGTCCGTACTTCCGTCTGTCTGTCAGGAACCTTTATCTCGAGAACGCGTGGAGATATCGAGTTGAAATTAAAACCATATACTCTGCAGTCTCTCGAAGCTCGGAAAATATCACGGTTCGAAGTTTACGTAAAAAAAAAAGATACGACCGTTTATGCCGCAAAAAAAAAAACGTATATTTTAACTCTCAAGGGATTCAAAATTTATAGGGTATTTTCGGTTGACCGGGAACTATGAAATTTGATAATAAATAACGTCTTATACTACAATTATAGGGAAGAATCTCAAAACTATACATTTGTAATTGAATCTTTAAAAAACTGAGAAAAAACTGCGAGACTGGATTCCTGAACTATTTATAATATGTACCTACAAATTTGTATGGAACCATCGGTGGGTGAGTACGACTCGCACTTGTCCGGGTTTTTTTTAATAACTTTTGAATCTTGAAATGGAATATTCAGGAAATAAAAAGCAACATTTTCGACACCTGCTTTTCGGATATTTACGACAACATTTTACGACCTTGCAAATGTCCCGGACTGCTTCAGCAGCTTTTTGGCCTCGATGAAAAGCAAAGAAGATTATGTGTCGAAAATGTAACTTCAAATGTTCCATTTCCAAGCCTCAAAATTCAAACAATTAAATTACTCGAAAAAGACGATTAGCACAGTGGGAAGCAGAAAGAGCTCTATCGAATAAATATTACACACTGTGGCGAACAGTAAAAAAAATCGTTGCTAAACAAAAGGAAATATAAAAAAGCTACGAAATTATTCCCCAACCTAATACGATTGCATCGTGACGCACACGCGTTGCGCCAGTCAGTGAAAGAAAGCACGGGAAAGCCGACGAGAAATGTTTTCTCACACTGACACATCCAACGGCGAAATATTACCGTTTGATGCCCAATTACAGAGGCTCGTACCTTTACGAGCTCTGGCGCAATCGTCCTATCTCTCTCTTTCTCTCTCGCTCTCTCTCTCACTTCGTCTTTCACTCCACCCTCAACCGAGCAGCGCTCCACTCGGTCCGCGCCGTAAAAGAAAATTATTTCAGAAAATAAGCGATTCGACGTTTTGCTCTCTTTCTCTCTCCCTCTGTCTGTACTCTTTCAATGGGAAATGTAGTGTTCTTTCGTCGCGCGATGTTCCGGGAGTCGTCCGCGAGTTTGTACAAAGACACGGAAAATGGGACGGGGGTGGGCTCTTTCGTATGAAATTACCGAGAAACGGATCGTACTGCGAGGACCGGGAGAGAAGAATAGCATTTTCTTATCTCGACGAGCAAACGAGTCCGGTTGTTGATCGTGTTTTTTCCCCGCTTTCCGTTTCTGTCTCTCTTGCTCGTCGACAGCCTATTTTTCTCGAGTCGGGAGGGTGGCTCTCTCTATACGGGTGAACGCGAATACACGCACAAAAGTATACCGCAAGGCATGAGCGCACGCGTGAGAGGGGGTGGGCGGAGGGTGGACGTAAGCCGCTTATCTCCCGCAATTAAAATATTTTTCTTTAAATACCCGCTTAGGCTCTATCTCGGTAGTATACGATGAAAAGTGGGCCTGGTAGAGTGAGGAAGAGGGATCGGTGTGCTTGCTTCGTACAGTTACGTCCTTGTATACGGAGATTCGATTCGTTACTCATTATCCGCGTTTCACCCACGCCCGCGCACACACAGAAAGAAAGAGAGAGAGAGAGCAAGAGAGAGAGAGACTCGCGCACGACAAGCCAATACCGACGGATCTCTCGGTGACTCTGTTTCGCAAGCTTGACACACATGCACGAGATGGCGCACGTGTATGCGATACAGGCAGTTTCTTTTGTGTTTTTTTTTTTCGCGACAAGTCGCGAAAAGCAGCGAGTGAGGAGGTTATGTAAGAAGGGAGTATGGGCAAGCGCTGCAACGCGAAACTCTCTCGGTTTCTCCCTCGAGAGAGAAAACGTCCACATTTGTAAAACCAATTTGCCGGAACATTAGCCGCAGACGATGCTTCGTCCTTCCGCGAGCATGGTCTATCGCTCGAGTTTGTACACCTCTATACGAGCCCGTGTTTCCGATCTCGAGACGAGAATCTCTGCCGTTTTTTTTTTCTCGAAGAAACTAACGCCCATCACCACCACCCCCCCCCCTCTCCTGCCCACGTACGAGCCATTGCCGATAACAATTATCGTTGAGAGCCGGGGATCGTTCGGAAAAAAACTGTTTTCAAGAATGCGACATTTGTTTCTTACGTCCCTGTTGCACGTATTCAGGACGCGAGGACTGTGATTTACCGGTTACTTTGTCACGGGTGACGATACTTCGGCGGTACGTTCCGTTGAAGTACCGAAGGGGGAAAACGGCCCGGGCGGGGAGGGGGGAGGGGCTTAAGCCGGCGCGCTCATATGTGGTCCGCAAGATCCGAAATTCTGCTGACGATCGCCAAGGGACTCGGTATCTCCTACACACGCACCCGTTAAAGGTTCTGCTCACTGACCCGAAGCTCTCGCCGCGTCCTCGTACCGATGCGCCCACGGCGAACAAAAAAAAACAAGCGGAAAAAGAAGCGGGTGCGCGTTCGTTGATCGCGGATGTAGGAGAAACGTTTCCCAGAGGACCGACCAAGATTATCGTCGGCAGCCCGTGCGAGACACGCGCCCGACCAGTTACCCTCTCCCCCGTACTATCCAAGGGAATCTTGTTGACGAGACTCGTTTTCAACATAAATACATCCCGATTCCGCAAATCCGTAAAGCCTCGCGAAACTTTATCACGGGGAAGCTAAACAAACCCAAACAAACCGGAGAAGACGCGATTTCCACGCACACTCCTCATACGTGTGATGTTATTCGAAAAGGATTGTTTATTTGTTTGTTTGGGTTTGTTTGTATCATGGTATTCGAAAACGATTGTTTATTTGAATGTTTGGGTTTGTTTGGGTCATGATATTCGAAAACGATTGTTTATTATATTTGTTTGGGTCATGTTATTCGATAACAATTGTTTATTACTATTTTATTTGGGTTTAAAATTAAAATTAATATATTTGTTTGGGTAAAGAAATATTTTGCGTTTGACGCCAAACAAACTCAAATAATTTTTTTTTAATCTTGATGACAAAGATGCGATTTCGACGCACGCTCCGCTTATCCGTAATGTTATTCGATAACGATTGTTTATTATATTTGTTTTGTTTACACGTTATAATGCGCGATTCGATAACGACGAATCGTTCGTTCGATGAGAATGACCGATATTCGAGGTAGGTCGAGTCTGAAAATTTCGATAATGTAATTTCGCCTCGAACGGAGTTTCCTCTCGATATATTGCTCTTGTCTCGTAGCGACGCGGACATTTTTCGAAAATACGTGGAAGTCGGTGCTCCGACTATAGTTGTTTTCTCGCGAACCGCTTCAAAAAATTCGTCGACGCGTATCGAACGTTCGTTTTGCGATTGTTTCTACAAAAGCGTGGATTATTAGAGGTGCGCCGCGTTACAATCTTCCCATCCGGCCAACGAACGTTAAGAGAGGACGATACCCCAGCTCGGTCGGTATGGCCGATTGAGATAGTAGATACCCACGGATTTCCTAAACGGCTCTTCAGAATTGAGCGAAATTTGACCAGACAATGTCAAATTAATAGACGAACGGCTGTCCGGCCCTAAAATTTCGCGAATCGAAGAAAAAAAAAGTAGATTGCATTACCATGCGAGCGTCGTGATGGAAATGCTGTAAAGTAAAAAGTTTGGCTAAGATCGAAACTTGGAGAGGAGCAGAGCGGCGTAGCCACATTCAAAACATACATTTTGATTTCGAGAAAATATCGTCCGACATTAGTGACATTTAGTTCCGGGGAATGTCGGTAGCGGCGCACATCTCGAAATTTTCGGTGTGTACGTATGTACGTATACATGCGCAGGCACGAAGCCCGTCGCGAGGCTTGCCGGACGCTGGCGACAATGTTGCCTCGCGGTAGTTAGCTGTGGCTCGCATTAATTTTGTTTTACCGACGAGAGCGGAGGCTGCGTCAACGTTTCGTCGCGGTTATCACCCCTTCTTAATATCGGCTCGACGTTGAGATTAATTTATACTCGTATGGTATATTCACAAAATTGGTGATACCAGTGACATTCCCGGTTCTCGATTGTTCCTCGAGTCGTTTCACCCGCGTGTGTGCCTATTTACATCGAAATTCCAATGATCTACGGAAAAGTGACTAGAAAGTGTAACGATCGGGAGGAGTCTAGTAATCGCGCTAATCCGTGGCAACGGCGACGACGACGCGCTTCAACTTTTTCTTTTTCCTAAAAATCGCGATATCTCTTTCAACCACGTCCGATTCACTAGTAATCGTGCCATTTACCGGAGCTCGCCGTTCCCCTCAATTGGCTACGGTAGAGCAGCCAGTTCCGTCGTCGTCCGCGGATCAACAAAAATTCAACGCTCATACCACCTCTCTTCTTTTCGTTTCGTATCAATACACGAATACGATAATCCTTTGGTGTCGCGATCGCTCATATCGGAGAATCGAGGCTGTCGCGTTTATTGCACTATCGGGGATTAATTCGTCGATGCTGGAGGACTGTGAAGTTGACCGTAAAACATGGTCCGTGGTCTGCACGCGGTGCAATCCGGGGTTGAGCGATCCGGTGAGTCTCCGGTACCTAAAAAGTCACATTGCTCAAATTTTTTTGTTCTTCCTTTCAAAGGAGTTCTCGTGGATGGTTTTCGCTGTCGTTGTTTGGGTTTGTTTGGGTTTTTCGTTTGTTTTTTTTTTCGGCTTTCAGCCTCGTTGAATTTCGGAAAGAAGGTCAATTTTTGGAAAAATGTCTTTAATGAACGCTGACGAGTAATTTGGGTTTGTTTGGGTTTGTCGTCGTTCCATGATTCAGTTTCGTTGATTTTTGGAAAACCATCGTTAATGAACGCTGAGGAGTAATTTGGGTTTGTTTGGGTTTGTCGTTGTTTCGTGATTCAGTTTCGTTGATTTTTGGAAAGAAGTTCAATTTTTGGAAAACTA
>JAPYZI010005531.1:0-15579 GCA_030523105.1 Ophioninae sp. A BG-2022a | reverse complement strand
TTAATATTTTTTTTATAGGTCCCTTACGATGTAATTTGATCCCCTGAACACGAATCTACTATTAATTTCCCCAAAAACTCAAAATTTCTATGAAAAAATGGTAAAAAACACCTTAAAACACGTTTTTCTTTGTTTCGTTCCATGCTGCCGACAAAAATTCAATGATATTCGTAATCAGCACAAAATTTCCGATCAAATAGACCCTTTTAAGAGTTTAAAAACGGAAAAAAAAATTTTTTCGTCCTTTCGGGCCGTTTTGCCAGAATCTCAAAAATCACGATATTTCAAAAGGCCGTAGAGTAAGCTTCTTATATGCTATGGGGATATATTTGGTGTGTTTGGAAAAGGTTTTTGCCTAACTTAGATAATGGCGTTGGATTCGTATCGATATCTCTCATAGTTTTCCCAGGAACTTCACTTGAAAAATCGTAAAAAAAGAGGCAAAGGGGTATGTATGGAAAAATTTACAAAAATCGATGGTCCAACTTTGAAATTCTGCGAAAAATAGAAAAATCATCGGACATTAATGATTAAAAAAGCATTTTGAAGGGAAAATCATACCGAAGAGATAGAGCACAGAGTGGAGCGCCAAATCCTAAAGGAAAAAAAGTTATCCATGATTTAGTGAAAAAACTTATTTTGCCCAAAAATCGAAAAACTTTTTGGATTTTAAATATTTTTTTTAATGGTCCATTACGATGTACTTTGACCCCCTGAGTACGAATCTATCATTCATTTCCCCAAAAACCCAAAATTTCCATGCAAAAATCGTAAAAAACTACTAAAAACACGATTTTTTTGCTGTGTGCAATGCTTTTGACGAAATTTCAATTATATTCGTCGAATGTCCAATCGAAAATTTTCAGCTGATTACAAATATGCCCGAGTTTTTGTCGAAAGTACAAAATTAGACTGGAAAAATGCAAAAAAAATCTTTCTGGAATATTTTTTGACAAGCCGATTACTCAAAGTGAATAACAATGTCATCAGTATTAAATATAACCGCTATCATTGTATGTATATAAGAGGTTTGTATTTCAATCGAATATGACATCTATACATCGTCTATCGCTTACATTAATGTTATAAAAGTCTCAATGCCGTCCGACCGTCTCTGATTTCATCTGAGACTAATAATCTTGTATTATATGCGAATAATTTATGCTCCGATACAGCGATGCGTATTTTCAGTCCGTTGTTTCATTAGAATGTAATCGCTTTGTGTGACTCATTGGATAATGGGAATTTCGTGGTAAGTGTATTATTAACCTTAACAAATGTATCTGAAGACTGTTGATAATTTCCGCCACCTTTGCACGATCCGTATTTCTTCGGATACAAATTCAATGGCGGTAGATTTGGATGCTCGATTCTAGTTGGTGAACTCACTCGGGGACGTATAGCAGGTTTATGTGTCCCGTAGTGCTCTGCAACAATTCAATATCGTATAGTATATCGTTTTTTAATAATATATCGTATATCGTTTTTTTTAGGTTATAATACAGGGGGTCTTCCTTATTTGAACTTTTGTATTGTATTTATATAATTATACCAATTTAATTTTTAAGTCTTCTGCTTTCTGTGTGCTTTTGCAGTTTCCATTACGCGCATCTGATACACCGGTGCAATGATACTCTTAAACTATGCAGCAACAACAACGAATTAAAAGTAACCTCGAACGAAAAAATGCCGCACGTCATAAACTTTAAAAATCAGATTTTTGAAATTGAAAGTTACGATAGCTGTACACTATATGGAAATCCCATAAATAGTTGGATTTCAATGAAAAATTGTATTTTTGTAGTGCTTGCGGTGAGATTTCACATCATAACCTAAAAATTCGGTACGTGGATTCCATTAGAGCAACCGGAAATTTCGCAAGGATTGGTTTCGCAGTTTATGGTTCACAGTTAAAGTTTGGTTTACAGTTTATAAAAGTTCGTTAATGAGCAAATTAATGTAAATTGCATTACCTGATTCGGCCAGCTCCGTATTATTGCTTAGCTGGTAGCTTTCAGAGTTTAGCGACAATGGTTCCTCATAATCAATGAATGCTGTATTATCGAACGCCTTTTCGTCTCTCGGAATTGTATGTGCTGGGTGTGGAATAGATGGCTGCGCGTATGCCTAAATGACCAAAAATTATTGATGTTTTGCCCAAGAACTGGACATGCGAAACAGTCTCTTAATTCTATCATCGTGCTACACTGTCCGTGATCTAATCCGGGCAGAACAATGTTCATGTGTTGAACCGTTAAGAACAGCAATGGTAGATTCATTAGTTCCCAGCAAGAACTTTGGTCACCTTAAGGAATTATGTTTTATTTTAAATGAAAATTATCAGAAAAATTGATTTATGAATGGGGTTTGTGTTTGCCTAAAATTTTGACAGTTAAGACTGATGTTTCTAGTCTTAAAGACTTTAACAATCTTAAAGAATGTATGAAGATTGTTAAAGTCTTTATCCAAATATTCACAGATACTGTTCACAATAAAGTATTTACGCGTTAATCTGATAATGAAATCCACATTTGACGGACAAACTTTGAAAGTAAAAATAGGATTCGTATCACTGATAAAGATAATCAAGAATATTATATAGACTGTTAACTTTAACGGATAACTTTATCTCACGTTTAATTTTCAAGAAACGAACGCTTCAACAATAAACAAAGTTAATTTTTAAATCAACTTTGCCCATCGTTGCCAATGGTTCACAAGTTATTGAAAAGTAATAATACTTCACGTTAGCTCTAAACTTTACTGTAATTTGCAGCCTTTATTTTCCGTTGAATGCTATGAGTTGGATCGTGAGTGTCGTGATACTGTTGATAAATTAAAGTGCCCGCAGTTTTACATGTTCGATCGGAGCCGGCGAGAAGGTATGTTTATGGGACGATCCGTTGGCAATCGTTTCATACGTGTGATCTTCAAGATAGTGCCTCATCGTTCCACGCGGTGTCAGGGTCGCCCACATGACACGGCTATCCTGATTATCCACGGCGCATGGATAAAGTATAGCTTCGTTTTGCATTCTCCCACTTTTGGATTCTGTGCATGCGGCGGGTGGTGCAATCGACATGGAGTCATTCTTCACGCTGCCATGACTGGAATTTCGATTATTAGAAAAGTTTTATGTAAGGCACATTTAATGAATGACCACAGATGGAAAGAGGACAAAGAGATAAGAGGAAACAATGAAGAAAACACAATACAATAATCTTTCTGATTGCTTTTTCCATTTAATCAATATTTAGTAGTTTTTTATTTGATTAATTTTATTAATATTTACCCCACGAAAATCACGCAAACATTTACAGAATTCTAATAAAAATTCAGGAACATGTTTGCGTGGTTTTTCAGTTTTATTATGAACCAAAATTGAACGCGTGAAAAAAATGATTCTTTGCTTTTCAACAATTCGAACTTGAAACCCACATGTTTAGCAGAACTGTTATTTTTTCTTTAATCGCTATAACTGGAAAATTGAAATTATTTATCGATGAAAACTGTAAACGTTTTGATAATGAAACACTGATAAACGCTAATTTATTAACATCCGCGTTATCTATTTTCCTGTTTATGAGAATAAAGATATTTTTAATTCAATCTGATTCCCCATGATTACTTCAATATTCATGAAATAATATTTCATAGCAACAGATACCACGACAAAATATGTCCACGAAGTTAAATCTCTAAAGTACAACGAAAAATACTCACAATTTATATTTGAGTGCGAGGGCTGCTAATATTAAGCCGATAATAATGACACCCACGCAAGATGATATAAGTACGAGAAGCCAAGTGTCATCTAAAACAGTGCCTGGAATGGAAATATCGGAAATCGTTACTCGTGGATAATATGCCATTGTACGAATTAACAAGCAAGTACGTGCTGACTAATTTGATTAATTGATGAACATTATCAACTTGAGATCTCAATTAAACGAAAAAAAAAAAACACTATGTATTTTGAAACGTTGTAATCGATCCAAAAGCTTGATCTTATAAATTCGATCCATAAATATCACGTATAAAGTGGCAAAATCAACGCTATTAAATAATTCTACAGAAATTATGCTGAGAGTTGCTTTTCTCTCGGAGTCGTACGAGACACGAACGAAAAATCATTTTCAAATGAAATGGTTTTTCTGACGAAAAATATTGTTGCATAAATGCAATTTGTGTTCCTACGTGAATAGCATGATGATGAAATATTCAAACATGAAAAATCTAGCCCAGTTTTTTTCGATTCAATTTGTTATCGATTTTCTTGTATTATTGATTATTGTATTTTTTCTTTTCTTATTACGTGGCATAGTCAATTCACCTTGATGAGGCATTTCGACATATTGCACACCCTCAGTCCGCCAGTTACAAGAATGCTTGCAAAGACTGTTGTTTAAATATGCCAGGTTGATCAGCACACCTGCGTGCGAATACACGTTCGATCCATACTGTAGAAACGTTGGAATCGGGGGCGGTGGAATATGCAGAATCAAGTTGGGTGGTGGACCGAGTCCACAAAGAGCACAACTGTCGTTAACAACTGTAGCTGCTACGTCCATGTTCGTCATCTACAATTGAAAGACATACATATTTACGAGCCTAAAACGCAAGCGCGATAAGTGCCTCCAGGTGGTGCGTGCGTGAACTTCCTCATTAGGAACAAACTTCATTTTTTTGTATACTGTAATACAGCAATTCAGAATTACGTCCGCGATAATTCAGCGTACCTAACCGAGAAAATACGACAGTAATTAATTCATTAAATCAATCCATCTAACATACAACATTTGGGAAATACGTGCGGATCGATATCTTTTTGAACGGAAATATTAATAGTTTGCGATTAGATACAAACTACGCAAAAAGCGGAAATGGTCAACAAAACTATCGATCGATTACATCTGTTTCATTAAAAATATAGGTTACCGGATTTTTCAAGCAGATATTATCGATCGAAGCGATTAATTTTTGCCTTGCTGGTCGTCACACAGTCACTACACACATGTACAATCCCGTTAAACAATCGACGTTCGTTATTTCGTTCGGGAACAGCTTTATGAAATGGCGGTTGGTAAGACAACTTGAGTCAAACTGATGACTATTTTACTACTTCATTTTTTATAATTATAATTGAACACGATTATTACCAACACTTCGAATAATTATTTTCTCATGATTAATATTAATACGCTTAAATGTATTCTATTTTTCTATTTTCAGACGCGAAAAAACTATAGATATGCTGTTGACTATTCAATTCCCTAGTACCATCTCAGTTTCTTAAAAACGCGAAACCGAATTCGCTTTTTCTTCTCGATACAGTTTCGTTTTCAATGAAATCTTGAAAAGAATGCTTGAACGGCATATCGATTCAGACGGCAGGCTGCGACCAATCCTAAATGTTTCCTTAGTGACGAACGTTCGATACATCCGCTGACTTCACAAAGCCGGAAGCTCTACCGAACTTCGTTGCTTCCGCCAGTTGCACTCGGAATCAATCACTCCCAATTTGCGGGGGGGTGGGGGGGGGGTGGGGGGGGGGGGGGGGGGGGGGGGGGGGGGGGGGGGGGGGGGGGGGGGGGCGCTATAGACGTCCTCATCCTACTTACGAGTAATCAATCGTTACAGGTGCCACTGGAATTGTTCCCGATTTCACCCTCTTCATTCGATTTGAGGTTGATTGAATTTATTTCCGGTTAATTTTTGAAAAAAAAAATAAATAAATAAATAAACACTGAATGTTCTTGATTTTCAACCAAAAGGCTAAATATGAATTTTCATGAATTGAACTTTGAAATTACGGATTTTCGTAGTGACGTATATCCCCTATTTACTACCCTCTTAAGAGGAGAATTTCGTAAAACCTTTTTGACTCGACGTCGATGTTTCAGAAGATCAATCTAGATATCTTCTTTAACACAAATAGATGGCAGCGTTTGTTTGCATTCGGCAAACAATACTTTTCATACCATTATCGATTAATAATATTTTAAAAAATTGATTTCGAAGTATCGTCTCGAAAAAAAAAACCACCGGAGTTTTGTACAATACAAGTAAATATGATTTTAACGGTGATAAGCGATCACTGATTTTTACAATCAGGAGTAAAGAAATCGTTGGAATTTGTATTGCGATGATGCAATTTTTTGCACGATATTTTTGCGCTCTTAAATAATTATTCATTCTTTGACTTTTAATAACTTATTTTTCTTTACTTATTATTATAATTTGTTTTATTTTACGATGAATTTGATGAAATTTCATAAATATTAACGAACATTAATCATGCTATGAAATTATGAACTTTCAATGAATTTTAATTGTACTATGAACTCTATGAACGAATGTTAGGCCAATCTCTGCAGTTCTTGGTTTTACAAAGCATTTCACATTCGAGTTTTATTGGCATAAGAATTTATGCGTTCGGAAATAAAAAAATGATAAATTGTTTAAACGAAGCTATAACATCGAAGTGACATAACTAAAGCGATAAGTGACGTTTGCAAATGAGTTTAATATACTTACATGCAATGACATGCTCGTGAGAAATCAAAGGTTGTTGTATCGGTTACTACTCGATGATATTAAATAAGTGCAGAATTAATACTTCGATGTTTCGGTTATCGAAATATCGTCTTGATTATTAAAATATTTCATAGGAATCCAAGTCGACGACGTATATTTTCAGCATTATTACTTTTTATCAGAATTACAATTAGACCGTAAAATTAAGCTTCGTTTATTATACAACACACACTTTACGAATCCTCAAGCTGAAGGAACTCTGGCAATTCAATAAACTAATATTGCAAATATATTAATCATTGTAGCGGTCGGAGTGTCCATTGTTTGAAAAAAAAGTATTCACAAGCGCGAACTCCATCAATTTTTGGAAGATTCCGTAATACTGAACCGTAACAGTAATTCGGTGTCTGTACTCGTACTATTCCGAAGAGGGGCGCAAGCGCGCAAGTATTGAACGAAATTTTCACGCTCGCGCCTTGCATACCGTCCGGAATTTCACCTCAGCTGAGTTCACAGCAATTTTTTCAATATCCACCGCGGTTTACAAATTACATTTTAAAGAATTTGTTTGGATTTACATTTTGAATTTTTGAGCATTTGTTTGGGTTCACTTATTCCATTTTTGTGCATCTTTTTGGGTTTACATTTCGCATTTTTGAATTTTTTTTGCTTTTATATTTTCCATTCTGAGAATTTGCTTGGGTTTACGTTTTGCATTTTTAAAAAATTGTTTGGGTTTACTTTTTGAATTTTTGACAATTTATTTGGGTTTACTTTTCGAATTTTTGACAATTTGTTTGGGTTTACTTTTTGAATTTTTGACAATTTGTTTGGGTTTACTTTTTGAATTTTTGACAATTTGTTTGGGTTTAGTTTTTGAATTTTTGACAATTTGTTTGGGTTTACTTTTTAAATTTTTGACAATTTGTTTGGGTTTATTTTGAATTTTTGAAAATTTGTTTCGGTTAACATTTTACATTTTTAAGATTTAAATTCGACTTTGAATTTGATATTTTCGAGAATTCGTTTGAGTTCACATTTTACATTTAAAAAATTTCTTTGGATTAACTACACTTCACACCCTAGTTTAATGCAGCTAAATTTTTATCGATTTTCTTATTCTAATTGTTACAAAAACCTGTATTTTGCAGATATATCGTAAGATCGTCAAGCAAGTATTTAAAAAATCGTTTGTGTGACTTTAACGGACTAAAGTTCTGCAAGAATGTTTGGAAAATAAATAAGAACGTCATTTTCATTGCCCTTCGAACTTTGCGTGAATTCTTTGATGTATGCATGAAATAAGTCTTGTATTATATCGAGCCCATACCCACCGACGGACATTTATATTTTTCAAAAAGCAATGAAATAACAAATGATTAAATTCAATTAAATTCAATTAAGCAAAAAATCAAAGCTCGGGAGTATCCATGATAAATAATCCAAAATTTTTATAATCAAACACAATTTTGAATAATCAACGATTCGACATACGAGTACAACGAGCATACATGCACTTTTCGATATTTGGACATAAGCACTGATCCAGGCATTCTCTACTTTGTATCCTAGCTGGATGGACGGATGAACCTGTGCAGGCTCTTTGCACTGGCGTAGCCAGGGCGATGCAGGTTGGACACGCCCCCCCCCCCCCTTCCCCGCCTACTCAGAAAAGATCGATACAAACCCAAACAAACTCAAAATAGTAGTCCTTTTGGATGACTATGGGTGGTGGCTGGGCGGACGGTCGGAGTGATGCTCGGGGGATCACCAAAGTTAAGCAGCGTTGGGAGAGGTTGATAATTGGATCGGTGACCGCTTAGGGAGGTCCGATATTTCTGAGACTTTAAACGGGAGGGCAGATATTTCTGGGACTTTGATGTTGTACATGTTTTAAGAAAAATTCTGTACACCAAGCAATCAAAAGAATTACATGGCCGTCTATACCGATATCGGTTTTCCACAGTTTCCCCGTACCCTTGGCAAATGCAATATAGTGTAGCGTAAGTCGGCTGCGGCCGCGATCAGAGTTAAATTCTCATGATGTATTGAACAGGGAAGAAGATATGGCAGAACGGGGACGAAATATGGCGAAACAGGGAAGAAATGTCGAGGAAATTTGAATAGGAAGAGGGGGAAGGTAAAAGCGTTAACAGCGCGTACCAGTAAGGAAGAAATCGATTAAAAAAAAATAAAAATAAAAATATAGATGATAGGCGAGCAACGTTCAGGAGTAATGAAAAACTTCGCAAGTGCCGAATTTGCAGACTCGATCAGATCGAACTTTTCAAGCACTCGATGATATTTTATTTCTTCAAGTTTATTTTAGCATGTATTTTACGCAGGTAAGGAGGATATATATTACATCGTCATACATCTTGGGTTTACAAATGGTAATACGTGAAAATAATATTTATCTATCTGCGCGAAAAGTATGCCTTATGGGGCTATGCATCAACAGCGCCACCTCTCCAGCACAGTATTCTCGATTTATTTCTTCGCTTGCGTTCTTACAGTTGTTTGTTATCATTTTTTATTATTATTTTTTTACAACTTTCCACACACCGCAACGAATTGTAACTGCTAACACGAACGAATAATAATATATTTGGAACGAATAATCGCACGAATGTTTATCGGGGGACTGGACATCCATACTGTAAAGGACAATCATACTGCGAGCACTATAATTACTCCTCTCAAATGTACGATTCCCGGAATGTGTGATTGAAAAATTGAGTTATGCGACGTTTTTTTTTTTTTTCGTCATCCGTGTACATCATCGTTGAATCGTATATTTCAATACTTTTCCGTGAGCAATTTATCCGGTGTTGATACAAGAAGTTCGACGAATCAGGAAATTTCGATTTTCAAAGTATTGTGTTTGTTTTTCCAGCTCACAAATCTACGGTTTATCTTCAATTGGGCTTTTTCGATAATTAAATAATGAAGCCATGAAAAACTTATTCCGGGTAATTGAAGAAATCATAATTAAATAACGAATATCGCGTACAGCTCGTCATGAGTTTCGTATCGTTGAAGTTATTACTATACTCGGATATTCTGGAATGGGCTGTCCAGTATTCCCGAGCTTTGATTGACAAAAAAAAACAATGTTGTTATTTTTGTTGTCAAGAACGATTTTTGACAAAATAAAAATACGATTTTTTTTTCAAGAACGATTTTTGTTCATATACTATAGTTTTCCAGTCAGTCTACAGGTATATTAAAAAGAATACCTAGTATGGAATACATATATGTCCATCTAATTAATATTTTTGAATTCGTTTACATCGTTGGGATTATATATTTTCATTTTCCTTGCAGACCTTGTAACAACTCGCGTCCTCGTTTCGATCCATTTGTTTCTCTTAACTTCGCTGATAGCAATCGTTAAAGGCTCTTAAACAATAACTCAACAAATTCTTACAAATTCAACGATGAAAACAAGTAGAAGGCACTCTTACCATATATGCAACATCTTTCTCCTTCTCACCTACTTATACCGTCTATTATACCACCGTTCGCGTTTCTTTTGTTTTTCTTTTTTAATATATTATTAAATTTTACATCATAAATAAAACAATATTTATTCATATCAATCGACGAATTAACATTTTTATATGGCTTTCAGCAAACGGTGCTTCGTCGCTACTTTTTCCATTTTTTTGTTTCTTCTACTCACGTTTCATCGTTATATCGTTTAATCGTGTCTGTTGTTCGATTTCCCTTACGTCTACATTTATTTACTGAGAATTTTAAATATTAATTTTTCGTTTTATTTATATTTGTCAGATCTACGTAAATGTACATCCGCAGAAATTGAACAACAGAAGCTACCTCGCGAGATATGGGCGCAACGATTTCTGATTCTCGTCGCCCAAAATTAATCATTAATTCAACAATTTTGTGTTTTTTTTAAAGTTTTTTGTTGTTTTTTTTAATATATATCGGCTACAATATTCGTAAGATATCAACAACGTTAGGTCTAAATTAGTAGAGCCGTTACCCCATCGTATTTTTCTTAATATCACTCGTATTGTGTTTGTATAGATTTACAAACATTTCAATATTACTTCTTTCCCACATATATCTTCTCGTATTTTCTACCTTTTATGTACCGCCACGCTTAA
This sequence comes from Ophioninae sp. A BG-2022a, assembly GCA_030523105.1. Classification (NCBI taxonomy): domain Eukaryota; kingdom Metazoa; phylum Arthropoda; class Insecta; order Hymenoptera; family Ichneumonidae; species Ophioninae sp. A BG-2022a. The sequence continues at coordinate 4,909 of JAPYZI010005531.1, read as the reverse complement.
TCGGCGGGGTCGCAATACGATTAATTAATTATTGTTATATGCTTGGAAGCTCACAGCCGATACCTTTTTTTTCTTCTTTTATTCGATAATAACGTTAATGCTTCAGTTTGCTTCTTTGATGGATATTGTTTTTTTTCTTCTTCTTCATCTTTTGCTTAATTCGAATATATATTCAATACTAGCTTTTAACGAATCGTACTAGTAATTATATTACTGATACTTTTACATCTATTCCACGGTGATAAAACTGTAAGTAATGGACTTTGGAGGTTCGAAGAAAATGTTATTTTCCCGAGGGTATTAGGAAAGGTAGGATTTTACAGAGAAACACAATGTTTGACTGTACTATTGTAATCGATTTATGAAATTGCTCTAAACGATACCAGGACTCATCTACAAGCAAATAATGAGTAGCTATTTGGGATGAACACATTTGTGGAATGAACCACAATATTAGTATATGAGAGAATATACAAAGAGATGGGAAGTGGAAGGTAACGAGTAATCCTGAAAGAGCCTCATCATTCGTATGAGCATGATTGTAATTTGATCGAATTATTTATAAATCCCTTATCAGTAATTTCTATAGTTGACGTTATTTCTATTGCTGTCAATCGCACTCCTCGCATTTTTTTTTCTTTATCCAGCAAGTCGCTGCACTCGATTCGCTATTGGATCTGAATCCGTTCAAAAGGATATCTTTTTCCGGTAGTCGTTTGATAGTTTTTGTTTTGTCGTCGTTTCGAGTTTAACACCGTTAACGATAGACACATATTCAGAATAAGATTCTCCGAATAACGTTCAACCTAACGACTTCGTTCTCCCTTGTTTTTTTGATCGATTTTTTTTTCGATACTTTATTTTGAACGCGCGACAGATCGCTCACATATTTTTGTACGATTAATCAACGTATTGTTCATTCAAATTTTCGTTTTACGACGTTCTCTCGTGTCCCTCTGCGTTATTTACTCATCTATCGATTCGCTATCATCTCTTATCGTTCATTTGTTTATATCGTTTAATATTTTTATTTTCGACTAACCTATTGTTTTCGCACTATTCGTCATAGAAATCTTTTCCTATTTAGTGCCATCCTCGTGTGTATTCGTATATACACACATACGTGTGTGTGTGTGTATATGTACATATATATTTTGTTCATTTATATTTAATGTCTCACACGTCGCTGATGGAGGCACTCTTTGCCCAGGAAATAAATATATCTTAATTTGTTTCGTATGAAGTCGTTTCTGACAGTTGTCACGTGGACATTCCGTCATAGATTTTTCGTTCCCTCGTCTATTCTGTCTAGTGTCTTATCTTCATTTTCGTCGGCGTGATCGTTAATCGAGCGAATCAGTTATAGATATGAATATACACGGTATTAATATCATTAATAGCGATGTAATAATAAATTATTGTATCTGATAACCATAACAGTATATAAAGATTAATTAATAATTATTTGTCGTATTCGTACATATGATGTTATTTCCCTACGTACATTGTATTTTGTTAGACTCCGAGAAAATTGAATCGTACTGCTGGCTTGCATCGTTCGTACTCTTCGTTTCGTATTTTCATTTTTTTTTCGCACCACCTTATCGCACTCATCATTCGTACAGTCACGTATGCGTATTGCGTGCTTTTGTTTATTTATTTTTTTTTTCGAAGCAATGAACTCGAACGATCAACGTTCAAAAGTCGTTGCTTGTGTCGTTCCTCAAACGTAACATTTATCAGAAAATCAGTAATGTTTGGTGAAATTGAAACGCCTCGTCAAACGTGGATTTAAGAAAAAAAAAAAGGTTAGGCCAATAATGATTCACGTTTATCCGCAATGCCACGTAGACAGAAAATTCGTTGAGTCGTACGCCGTTCGAATATTTGACAAAAGTTTGTCAAAAAAAGACCAACGTACGATCTGGATTCGATGAGGCCAGTGGCGCGCAAATTTGTTTGGGTTTCTATTAAATAATTTGTTCTCAATAACGTAACGATACTAAAGTAATGCTGTAATACTGTCGAGAGTTTGGCCTCGTTACTTCCGTTAGCAGCGTTTCAACGTGACCTTCAACGTTCGAATGACAACACGGAATTACGCTTGCCATTAAACGAACGGGTGTTCGTTGGATGAACGGCCATTGAATTGTTTACCTTTTAGGAAAACACAGGAGTAACAGCATCGAGAAATCTAAATGCAGATTCATCCGGTTCTCGATAAATGTATGATATACAAAGTCCAAATTCGAACTAGGCACCTGTCAGCTTTTCATTTCGCTGCGTTTTGTTTCACAAGGGATTACGCTACGAGGACTTTACTACGAGAGACGAATCGAATTATTTCTTCGCGTTCTCGTTATTATTCTATTAATTACGTTTCGTTAATCATATATTATTTGTCGATTTCGTTCGATTATCATCGTTCATCGTATCTTCGTGTTCGACGAGTTTTATATTTTGGCACGTCCTTCATTAAAAATGACAAATGCGTTGCGCATACGTTCATTTTCAACGTTGTACATTTTGATGATTTTTTTTTTCAAGAAATAATCTCCCCGTACGAGTTCTCTCGAGTTCGTTAAATCGTCGATATCAATCACCGTCTCGACGAGTTATCTCCGCGTAGTTGAATAACGTAAGAACGCTTTTTTTTTTTATCGTTGCACCGTGATGTCACTATCGCGGAACAAGATATGCAACGATCTCGCCAATAGTGACAGTAACGTCGTTTCACTCCTGAAACCGTTCGTACAGAGTTAAGGGACTATGACAGCAGAAAACGTTTGCTATGATCACGAGCTGTGTATCGTGTTACATGCCTCCTCTTATTCGTTTCGGTTTTGAAGTAATAATATAACAATATTGCTGTTATTGATCTACCTCGTTCTGTGCAATGTTTCGCCAACGATCACTTCAAAATAAACGACTATATTGATTTTTCTTCAAAATCAAACCTACAATAGCTTCCATATTCACATATATATATATATATATATGTATATGTGTGTGTGATCGGGTGATCGCCAATTCAACCAATATATTAAAAGAGGTCGTTTGAATGAAAGGTCTCACCAACTAGGAATCAAAATTCGATAATTGCTGGATAATAACGAACTCACGAATTTTAGGAATTTTGCGGCTTCGTATGAAAAAAAAACCTTTAATTTAGGAAGAATACTCCACTTCAACCGCACAATTAATACTTTTTCGAAAATTGTCAAATGTATGATGCCGTTTCGTTAAATCACATGCACTGAAAATCGTACAATCTCAGAAATAAAAAATCCGCCATTCGAAATCGTTTGTTTCTGAAATTGTACGAATTTCGGGAATCCATTTTGCTTTACTTTATTTTTAATTATTCGTTTTTGGTGAAAAGCCTGAAGATTTCGAAAAAAAAGCATAGTGAAACCATCGTAAAGTGACAACTCAGTTTTAATGACTAGTTAATGAAGCTTGATTCGATTTAAATGTTCTTTAGATGTCTTTTGACGGATAGCTCGAATCACCGGTCACCCTGTATATATATATATATCTGGAACAGCTGTTGAAAATCGGATTAAGTTTATAAAGTTAAGGACTGCATTTGATGGCATGCGTCATTCATTGCATTGGTGTTGTTACTAACATTATTATTAACACTATCGATGGTCGCTCGACTACCATGAGTAGTTGGAGTGTTTGGTGGGCTAATGGGCAACATATTAACTACGTTCGAACCCGTAGCGTCACCTCCACCCCCGACACAGTGGCCATCTTGAATTTTGCAGGATACGCCACCCTGGCTGATGACGTTCAGTTTGCTCTTGGGTCTCCGCAAATGTTCACCATGCCCGGACTGAGAACCACATCCAGGGGGTTTCCTGCCGGTTGTTACGGACTGGCCTAATCCCGGAAGTCGTCGTTGACCAACAAGCTGATGTTGATGAGACACTTGTTGCTGGTGGTAACGGGATTGGGCTTGCAGTCCTGTGGCGTATATCTGAACCTGAGGAACGGGTGGGGAAATATTGGGAATTGGATATATTATTGGTAAATCAGGATCTTATAGTAAACTATTTTTATTACTATTATTATTATGCTTGTTGATTATGTTTTCGATAGTTTTATCGTTGATGTGGTTAATGATCTTCGTAACAGTTCAGGATATTGGTATTACCATCCGAGACTATTATTTTCAATGAACGGCCATAAATTTCTTTCCTGCTTATAACTCTTCTAGCTGTTACAAAAATAAATTGCAAGTTTTGGGTTTTTAGTGATTTACAGCTGGGCATCGAAACCTTGCCTAATGTGGAGAGCAGAGTCGTTACGACGCGAATTTTTGCTCGCTGAATAACAAGGACTCCTACGTAGGCGTGTAAACGATCTGAACTACAATCCGTATCATCGTACTTCATCATTATTGAAGTATTAAGGTCAGAAATAAACCAACTCGGTTTTTAACTCGAATATCAATTATTTCCATATTTGAGCTCAGGTAACCATTTCCCTCAAGTTCACTACTTTTGTGTCACCGTAATAAGGATTTTCAATAAGTTAAACGGGTGTCCAGCATTTTTACTTTTTCGTGAATGTATTCGATTTTTTTCAATGATTTAGATTTGAAGTAATAAATAGAAATATCTGATATTTTTCGATCGTACGGATGCCCGTGGGATCGCAGTTTCCAGTTCTCGGATTTTTTGGGTAAGATTTAATCTGACGTATCGTTACCAGGAAATCGTTATTTCCGCTGGATGTTGCCAGAAGCTTTACGTCGATGGCCAGTTAGGTCTATATTGAAAAATAGTATTTTTCAGTATTTTTGAATAATATTTTTCACGTCAGTGAACAATATTATATATTGTAAGGGATTATTTATGTATATTTGAAATAAATGTATATATATATATATATATATATA
>JAPYZI010005530.1:0-20221 GCA_030523105.1 Ophioninae sp. A BG-2022a | reverse complement strand
TGCAAATGATTAGCAATTGCAAAGTGATCGAAATGCAAGTGATTCGCAATTGCAAAGTGGTTGAAGTGAAAATTATTTGAAATTTCAACGTGATTGAAGTTCAAGTGATTTGCAATTGCAAAGTGTTCGATGTGCAAGTGATTTTCAATTGCAAAGTGATCGAAGTGCAAGTGATTCGCAATTGCAAAGTGGTTGAAGTGAAAATTATTTGAAATTTCAACGTGATTGAAGCTCAAATGATTTTCAATTGCAAAGTGATTGAAGTTAAAATGATTTTCAATTGCAAAGTTATTGAAGTACAAGTGATTTGCAATTGCAACGTGATTGAAGTTCAAATTATTAGCAACTGCAAAGTGATTGAAATTCAAGTGATTTTCAATTGCAAAGTGATTGAAGTGCAGATGATTCGCAATTGCAAATTGATTAAAGTGCAAGTGATCTTCAATTGCAAAGTGTTTTATTCCAAGTGAAAAATTGAACGTACATCAATAAAAGAAACAATAATTGGCATAATTGAACTATTCTCTCGTCTTTTTTATCGGCAACTGGTCAACCCAACCAAACTCGATCAAGCGAAAGTAACAATATTTTTGACATGATGAATTATTGGATAAACTCGCTTCACTGATTTAAAGTATTACCAAATGGATATTAAAAAACTGTCAATGTTTTTAAAAATGTGGCAAGTTATGGTTGCTAATATAATAATAATACATGAATTATTCTATAATTTTTCACTGAACAATTAAGTAATTATGAACGTGTTCTGTTCAAGTAATAATAATTGCAAGAACAATTATAAAAAATTCCAGCAGATATTTGCAAGCACTCAACTTTTCACCTATTTGTTTGGGTATGTTTGCATTATTTCACGACCCAGCGATATCTGACGTTCCATTGGTTACTTTTCCCTTTTTTCTCTTTCCCTCTAACGAACCCTCTCTCGTTTCCCGTTTGTCGAGGAAAACGAGAGATCGAACTATCCCGTAGCTCCTCTCAGCTTACACGTTTCTTATTCTTCGTTTTGTCTCGTTATATTCAACGTTGTACTCGACTCCGAGGGATCGTTAAGTGGGATTCGAGATACAAGAAAGTGGAGAACTATAAGTCGTTGCGTTTAACGGTCCATTTGAAATAACAATATTCGATTCAGCACCAATAATTGTAATTTTATTTTAGGTTTTCTGAGTCATATCGAGAGCTCCGATCCAATACTTCGTTCATTCAAGCTCGCAATGTTCTCACTTTCGAAAACATTTTTCTTCAACAAGTTCCAAAAAAAATTGTGTATCTTCAACAATTTTCAACATTTTCCTTTTTCCATCAATAATTTCCAAAATTTTTGTCAGTATCGTCAAATTTCCCAAATCTTCAATGAAATCCCAAAAAAAAAATTCATAAAAAAAAACTTATTTTCCTGACCGTTACATGAGGATTCCCCCTTAAAGGAAACCTTCCGATATCCATCAGGACTCTTCCAATTCCCCCATCAACGAGTATATCAACGCAGAGGCTGATCGAAAATTGGTATCAATGATCCAAATTGACGCGACGTTTCCAAATAGGGCTTTCCAAAACGTAACTCTATTTACTTGATTAGCGAAACGCCGGTAACAACCGGAGGTGATGAAACTCGTTTGGATTTTGGGTACGTTACGGGTTATTAGGTAAAATGAACATTGATGCGAATGGAGGCTGATAAGGACGTAAACGTGGATCATCTGGAATAGGATGTGGGCAAATTGATGTTAGCGTTGGTGGTAGCTCTAATCCTGGTGGTTCTCACGGCTAATAGTATATGAAGCCATTTGGCGTGTCACACTCGACTTAAGGGAAAATCGTTTAGAGATTCAAATTGGACAAGCGGTAAGTAAGAAAAGTAAGCCAGGTTAATCGAAACCTCGAAAGATTGGATCTTTCGAATGTCCAATTAGAAGAGGGTTCTTCAAAGCGTATATGCACGCGTGACCACCATATTGCATCGTTGGAGCTTAAGGAGAATGTCTCGCGTGGGTAAACAAGCAAAAGCTAATTGATTGGAGCATTTGGATGCTCGGATATAGCGAAGTCCCAATAATAACTAGGTGTATACATGTTTTGATAATGCAAAGGACTCAGGTGACTCCAACGGTGACTCCAACGTTGTCCAAACGGATGTCTGGGTTGTTTGGGTTTACCTTGGTCATTGGCTATATTCGAATCTCTTGGCGAACCATCTCCATGATAATTAACGTATGATTGGGTCACGCGATAATTAACTGCAACCACAATGGCAAGTTACCAGGCAAGAAGAAGATCGTGGCGATCCCTTTGGGGACACTTGATTGAATGTATCGTGTACTCTCGCATGAACCCTCAGGGAATAGAAACTCCAGTCATTGGAGAAAGACAGGGATGAAGAACTGTCAAAGTAGGCTAAGACTACAGTCTACCCCTGAGCCGATACTTTGATTGAAAAATCCAATCCCACCCACCTTCGACATCGAAGACACATCTCTTCTATACCGAACGAAGAAATAGTTCCACTTTCATCTCGTATCAATTTAATTATCCCTCCGGCAAAGGATCTGGATCTTATGGATCTGGAAAATACTGGATTCCGGCGGTGTATCAATGTCGATAAGATGAAGCAATTTTTAATGGTTCTTTTGGACACCAATTCCGTTGGAAGTCATCAAAGTAACTGTACATGATGATGATACTGGGGATGTTTCTTCTGATTGGAGAATTTGATGCCTACTGGGTGGAAAAAGACTCCGATGGCATTGGTCGTAGTTTTTTTTCCATGTAGAAAATACGAAGGGCAGCCTTCGTAAAAATAAGGACTTCTAAGGATTTCTATTAGGTTTCCTGATAAGGGAAAGTCTTCTTTGATGATTCCCGTGCCAGGGAAGCCCCGAGTAAGATGTCAAAGTCACTTATCAAAGCTATCAGGATGATTAGAATAGGAAATAAGGGTTTTATCAAAAGTGGCTGGCTACTCAGATAACTCGTGAAGCTACCTAATAAAGGCAATAAAGATTAGAGATATAATAAAGAATTGGAATAGAGTTAAAGAAATTCTAGACCTGCCCCTAATTCCATTTCCACGCAGTAGCCAATAAAAAAAAAAAGCGGCCAATGAAGGAGACACGGGAATAATAGGGTGACAGGGATCGAAAACGCCGCCGGCCATTATCGAAACGGTGAAAGAATGCGAAAAGTGGCGAGTTCTCAATCAATCGTCAAAGTACACAAGCCTTCCTCTGTACATGTGTACCCAACGTTCTCCGTCTTGTTATGAGACATCACGTAAGAGCCAAGATGAGAGGGAACTTCCCACGTGAGAACAATCTCGCTTCGGGCAATGTTATCATTGCAAACACGTCCGGACGTATATGAACACCAAACTGTTTTGTTACAATTCATCACACGCCCGGACGACTCCGGAAAACTTTTCCAGGAATATCTGGAAGCTTTCTCGGAGCGTCGAAATTAAGAACGAAACGGGAAAAGCTTTTAATCTTCAGCCAGCGATGAAGGAGAATTGTGCTTAAGATTATATACTTTTTCTTTTATAGTAAATATTTCATTTGACGACGTGTCAATTTATCTATTTTGGGTTTATCATCATCATCATCATTCGTCATCATAATTAATCATATTAATTTTCAGAAATAAAATATCGAAACAATTGGAAAAAACGAAGTCGTTTATTTTTTACATTTTAGTAATTACTAAAATATTTTCTACGTGATATCTCGTGTTCATGGGCAGCGATAATATTAATTACATCTATCGGCTGCTTATTGGAAGATGATTTGGTACTTTTTTCATTTACTACCTAAAATGACCATATCAACAGATCGTGGAATTTGAGGCCTCGAAATATCAATGTTGAATGTTATACAGCCCAGTTCTGGTCTTCCGGAACTTTCGTTTTCTAAAATTTGTTTTTCGTTTATCAATTCATTTTTCGTTTTGTTGTAAAATTATCATTGTTCTTTGTATTTTTATATTTATTCGAGGATAAGCTGGTGGACAGCTTATCAATTTATAGAATACAATTTATCTAGTCAGCTTGATAAATATGGGGCCCAGAAACGAATTTCAAAAAAAAGATGCATGTTTTGGATTAAAAATTTTACAAAATATCGAAGCAATCATAATCGACCAATAACCCGTTCCTCATAAACTATCTAATTACTTTTCCAGCCACATTTTCATTGGAAAAATTCTGTACACGTGCAAGTGCGGGCCAGTTATCTTTTTGAAGTTTCTAGGGTAGTTTCACGTTCTGGACAAAGCGAAAGAGTGTCCAAAAGGAAACATAAATCGAAATCAAATACACGCCCGAACTTTTTCTTATCGGAGGAATTGCGAAGGAGGAAAAAAAGGAATATAAAAAAAAGAAACGTTTCCTTTTTCCCTACTAGAACGAGATGCATCGCCAAATTTCTCGGATATAACTGTACGTAGGTTGGTCGTAGCGGATAAGAGACTTTGATCGATAGAACGTGTCAGGGTTGCGAGTGACGAGGGTGGAAGGTTCCCACATCGTTCTCTCTCCCCCTCTCTCTCTCTTTTTGTTTCTTCCACCCCCCCCCTCTCTTCTCTCTCTTCGTCTCTCTTTCCTCTTTGATCCTCATCCGCTATATATCTACAGCTGTCGCATTCCGCGAGCTGCAAACACAAATCACGATTTTTGTTCGCATCAGTCACGAGTACCTCGTGTGGAACATCGTTCCTTTTTGTCGGCTAATTTTTTTTCCCGTTCATTTTTGTGGCACGGGCGTGTCAACTTTTCACGCTCGAAAAGGTCATAGAGCTGCGTGAATGAAGGAACGGAGGATATAAAAAGTAGGGAAAATTGTGGATATAACAGAGGGTGGATGACATTACGGACAGAAAGCGACGAATGTAAATCTGTAACTTCCGGGTGACCAATCTGACACCGTTGAATCGGTCACCCAAACGAAAAACGAGAACACAGGTGATATTCCGTACAATTTCACCGAGCGATTCGACACTTCGGACCAAAAAGGTGTTACCAAGAATTAAGATGGCGCGTTGAACACTCGATATCGTCATCGTTCAACGGATTTTAATTGAAAACGTCCGCGAGCCAACGCAACAAGATCAAGGCTTGAGTAATACCAGGAACTACGATTTTCACTCCTAAAAAACGAAGTAACCTCGTAGGTGTGTCTTATAGTTTTGTACGGTGTAAAATGCGTTTTGAAACTTTTTTTTTAATCGCTTTTACGGTTTATCAAAACGTCCAGGCTTTGGGAGCCACTTTGATGTCTCGTGCAAGCCTGATCATCCAGAATCATAAAATGGCATCGAACAATAGAATATAATCGAAACGAACCTAAACAAACCCAAAGCAACCCAAACTTTTGAAAATTTCTTTTCCGGTTTATCAAAATGTCCAGATTTTAGGATCCACTTTAATGTCTCTCGTAAACTTCATAAACCAGAATGATAAAACGACATAAAACAATAAACAGTCGTTAAATTTTTGAGTGTAGAACTTTCCTCGTAAAAGCTTGCCGACCAAAAAGTATCGTTATCACGTAACTATCAAGTGCGAGATTTTCTTTTCCAAGGGCTACATATAAAACCTGATTATTTTGGGGTAACTATTTCATATCGTCCAATTTACGTTTTATCCAGGAAGGGCGCAACGAACCGACGGGTAAGAGAAGCTAATTTTCCGGTATTCGCGAAGACGACGAGAATCTTGGATCTTTCCTAAGGCTAAAACTACGAAACAAGCTATTACGGAGTGAAGTAAAGATTGGCCAGCTTTGCGGAGACGGCGATGAAGTGCTCAACGTTTAATGTACCAGCTCAACAACGAAAGAGGAAGCTGTGTACTGCGAAAAGAAAAACGGGCTGACTCCTCGAGTAATACTACTTGATGGGCTATCAGCGGATTTCATGATTGGTACACAGCCAAATATACCCAACTTCCAACATCTTTCAATAAGTCAAAAAAGAAAAATTAAAGAAATAAAAAAAATAAACAAATTGAGAATTTTTTTTTGCCAAAAATGGATCGTAGTTTTGCAAGCCTAACCTAATTCGTTTTCAAACCCCGGAGGTAACTCAATAATTAAGCTCAGTAATCGATTTAAAAAATCTTGATGCGATGGAGCTGCAGTAATCACAATGGCCTATTGGAAATCTTCGATTACGAAAAGATTTGTCGTTTTATTGAAATTCTAGCAGTTCAATAATAAAATATCCAATATTTGCAGAATCGTTGCTAAAACTAGGATTGCAGAGTGAAGAAATGATTCTGTAATTTGTACTTAAAAAGTTATCGTTTCGTTTTTGTTTCGTTTCGTTTCGTTTTTTTTTTTTTTTTTTTTTTTTTTGTAAAATGTGATACGAACCACTGGTCGTTCTTTGGACATTTTCTACGATTGCGTGCTCTCGGTGTGAGTTGTGTCATCCAGACTCTCGGCTGCGTCCCATCACGCGCGAAAAAAAAAAAACAAATCATTCGTTATGCCAAACAAGAGTGTGTTCAACAATTAAAAGAATTATTTAAAAGTTCATTCAACGTTAAACGTGGGTTTTTCTTAACGATAAAGAAATCATAAACATTCGACACGTATTTCAATAATATTCGAGTATACATATAAAACACGAGTTTCTAAGTTACGGGGCGAAATACCAAATATCCATTTTCCTGGAGAAACAACGAAGGGGTAAAAAAAATCGAAAAAAAAACAAGCATTTATTTAATTTACTGAAAAATAGAGAATAATTTTTTTACCAACTCTTTACAGGTTTTTAATACACTTAATAAATTTATTCCCATTAACTGTTTTCAATTTAGTAGGATAGTAATTACAGTCATTCGTAATCAATTTTACACACATAATTATATGAAACCAATTACACTCAGTTTTTATATTTTTATTTAACAAAAATTAAATCAAACTAAATTTTTTGTAAAATTTACTTAAAAAATGTTGAATAAATAATAGCATATTTAAATTTTAGGCACCCCGGGCTTTTAATTAATTCCAAATTTGAGTGAATTGGTAAAAAATATGATTTTCTACTTTTCAGCACGTCCAATAAAATCGCGTTTTATTAAAACATTATTTTTTTTGTACATATAAATTTTTCACACGACAAGTGGAACATTTTATGGACATACATTAAAAAAAAAAGTTGAATCATGCATCTTGTCACCTCTTAGACGCAAGTTTACAAAACTTCGAGTCCATATCCCGATTTGCATCTCACAAATATGAAAATTGGAAAAAAGAAAATTGTAATTCTTGATAAAAGTGTTGCAAAACTGTACACGTTCGTATTTCCGGTTGGAGAAATTTCGGTTGGCAAAGTTCATCCGTGGGTGTAAATTGATCGGTCACGACGGATCGCTCGAACGATTTCTGAAGTTAGACTCGAGTGACTCGCGATTAGAGGGAGCCCAAGGTGTGGGAAATACCGTCGAATAAACTTGGTTCATTCGCATGGAATTAAGGGAGCAGAAAAAAAATCGAGAGGGTTGTTGCAGCCATAAAAAACGAGGTCAATTAACGCGACGATTCAACCGTGACATTTCACGTGTGTTTAAAAGAGTAACACGTGGCATCGCAAGAAAAAGTCTAATAATAATAATCAAGGATACCAAAATTTCCGCGAAATACAAAACCGGAAGTCATCGAATTTCAATATTCCTTCATTTCTGTTATCACGAATATAACGAATTATTTTAATGACATTCGTCTCCTTTATTTATTATCTTTATCGACTTAATTAATTTCTTATTATTAGATTTTTAAATAAACACCGGAAACTAAAGGGGCTGAAAAAGACATGCTGAAACAGGGCTTGTACTGCAACATTGATAAGAGGAATGACAGAGAGTTGGATAACGACGCAATAAAGAGGAAACTATCTTTCGATCTCCCTCCCTATTATTCCTTTGACTTTTTGCTCATCTCTGCGATCTATATAGGAGGAGGTTTCGTCATACCGATCGATCGGAGGATTTCCTAAATGGTACTCGATAATTTCATGAAATTTGACCGGACGATATCAAACTGATAGACGAATGGCCGTCTTCTCATCAAATTTCGTGAATCAATGACAAAAAAAAAAAAGTAAAATCGTATTGCCATGGGGAAGCCCTGATGAGAATTATGAAAACTCAAACAAACGAATTGAGAAAAACAAAACCGAAATATCTCGATGGCGTAAAACTTTTTTTTTTATTTTTCAACGTTCAAACGTACCAGAAATATTTTTCGAAACGAGGGTGGTCGGGAACCCGAAAAAAAAAAAAAAAAAAAAAATATGACACTCCGAACCGCAGACCGAACTAGAGTTTTCCAGTTACGGGAATAAACACAACGTTGCTGCGATCAACGCTAGTCGTCCATATATATCGGAATGGGCACTATTGATGCGGATGTGTGCGCACGAATGCATATCGAAACAAGTCGAACCGGAGTTCGTTTGATACGTGGGTGGAACAGCGTTTCCGACCAGAGTTTATAGGGGTTCAAGGATGACGCAGATATGGAAACGAATGGGGATTCTTGTCGGCTGGAAGAAAAAAGAAAAAAAAAAGAAAAAAATCCCACTTTTTTGCCGATGTTCCAGTCCGCTGGAAAACTCGAGGGCAAGTTGAAACTATGTTGAATTTATATTGAAAAGCTTTTATCCGAATAAAGTCGAAAAATATTTGTGATCTCAGTTCGTAATGAAAAAAAAAAAAGGGGGATGAGTCTTTTAGCCAATCGCTGATGATGCGTTGAAGTTTGCATCTTTGAAATCCCATGAAATTCCCTGTTTAATATTTTCTTATCTTTTGATATTATTAAAAATCGCTTTTTTTGCAACATTCATTTATTATATCCGAAAGGCGTTGCTTTGAAGGGACAAAATAGATATTGTTGAATAAACAAATATTTTTTTCGGGAAGAGTAAAATTTATTAGAGTAATTAAAGTAATTTCAATAATTAATAGTAATTTATTTTTACTTTTGAATCAATGTATATACATATTTATATATATGTTTATTTATTTAAAAGTAAAGATCAATTACTTTCAATTGCTTTAATTACTAATTACTATTTTTTTAAATAAATAATTATATAAATAAATATAAGAAATAAATAAATATATAAAAATAAAAAAAATGTATTAAAGAATAACTAAAAATATGTATATATAAAAAAGAAATAAAAAGTAGATAAAAGTAATAAATGTAAAAAGTCATCTTATTTTTTGAGCAAACCTCGTACAATGTTTATTAGTCGGAGATACGTTAATTGTCAGAGAGAAACGCGGAGAGATTCCGTTTGGTTGGACACGTGTTCGACGAACGTCGAGGGATCGCGCGTAAAGGTGGAAGTGGTCTAGACAACGTTGAAGAAAACTTAAAAAAAGAAAACGCCCAGGTTTCCTGAAGGTTTCACCAATACGATTTGTACCCTACGAATCGATTGTTCGTCTATCGCCAGGAAAGATACCTCCTTTGAATCTTGCTCGGCTGTGTTCCATTATTAAAAAAAAAAAAAGAAAAATCAAACAAATTGCTCAGTGCAACGATCGATTTTACCTAACGTTGCCTGCGGTGCTCGTGTTTTTCCATTCATTTCTTTTTCTAGCTCCGTGCTTTCATCGTACGAAAATATTTGCACTCCCAATTTTTCTTTTTCTTCCCCCTTTTTCAAACACACGTTACTCGCTTTAACACTTTAATGCAGGAATTGAATCGCGAATACTTTGGATCACGGAGCTCTTTTTACACCAAAAGTTTTTAAATCGACACTTTTGAATTTATTAATTACGTTATTCTTGATGGAGATTCAAAAATCGAAATTCTTAAGTCTTTGCAAAATGGTAGTTTTCGATAGAATAATTAGCCATGTATTGTTTTGGAATTTTTTATTGAATAATTTATTTATAATTGAATTAAATTTTTAATTGAATTCAACATTGAATTACATTGAATAAATTATTTATAATTTACTTAAATTTTAAATTGAATTTTTACATTGAATAATTTATTAATAATTTGTTACAAATCCAAAACCCAAACAAATCAATTTAATAAATTTATTCGCCCTAAATTCTGAAACTATTTTATTATCAAGATATAAAAAGAGAAAGAGCGAGAGAGAGAGAGAGAGAGAGAGAAATGCGAATACGATTTATAGCCGGAGTAATTCATCAAGTTTATTCCTTTAGCACGTACACAGAAATAGAGAAACAAGAGGGAAGGAAGGGGGAATAGCAGTTTTTCCAAATATGCACCCGACATCTGGACAGCGGGAGAAAAAACTCCTCTTCAAAATTCTCCACTTCACTTTACACCCGACGAGTTTTTTATTGGACCTCCCAACCCCGAATGTCCGACAGGACACCGAGCGTACTACTGTATTCCACTCAACGTGCAAAAAGAATTATTTGCTATCGTGCACAGAGTGTTTTATGGAATTGGGCATCGATCATGGTGTCCATTATTAATTACCAAAATCGAGAAATGCAGGATACTCTGGAACAACGTCCTAATCATTTTTGGTCGACTCGAGTGCATCTAAAAGTCTTTACGTGGATATATTAAGAATTTTATATTTATTTATTAAGAATTTTAGATTTATTTTCAGATGCATCGAAAAAGAATTAAAAAAAAAACGGAAAATAGAAAAATCTCAATATTTTAGAATTTTGTGTGGACGAAATTTAAATAAATATAAAATCCATAATATCCCACAATTTTCGATGCACTAAATTTATTTGCATATAAAATTCTCTATATTTACGATTGTAAGTGCACTCAATTCTTAATAATTCTACATAAATGAAATATAATTCTCGCATTGAAACCACGTAGAATAATAATTGAGACTGGGGCATGTACAAAAGTTAAATTCGCGAAGGATATATCAAAGGGTACTTTCATAGATATCTGTAGCTACACTCAATTTTATAAATGTCCTAAATCCGAAAAGAAAAACGTATCTGGAAATGAACTAATTTCAGAATATAAATATATAAATATAAATATTTGACAAATTAACTTTACAAAACTAATTGATAAAATACTTATATATAAAAATTTGATTTATAAAATACTTATATTTTAAAAATATATATATATATATATACATTATATACATAATTTATAAAAAACATTTTTAACAACAAAAACAAAATATCCTCGCATCAAACAGCACGATTTTCAAAAACAGCCATAAAATTCCCATAAAAAATTATAACTCCCAACGAGATCAATTTTCCTTCTCAGCGAATCGAAAAAATTGATGTAATTAATTATAAAAATCGTCCGAGGTGTCTAAAGGCTGAAACCGTTACGGGCCAGTCGGGGGTGGGGGTGGGTGTGGGGGGGGGGGGGGGGGTGGGGGGGGGGGGGGGGGGGGGGGGGGGGGGGGGGGGGGGGGCGTCAAGTTAAATTCCCTACGCGACGTTTCGACCGGAAACAATAACTGAGGCGGTAATGGGCACTATCAGGGATTTGGCACGTTTCCAAAGTACAAGATATCCAGCGAATGTCATAACGGTGCTTAGACGCGAGGAAAACTATCGGGCACTTTTCGTAACAATTTTCCGAGTGACGAGACTTCTTCCTAAAACAAACCGCTACTTTTTCGAGGACAATTAAACATCAATGTGTAAAGGGGGAGAGCGGGAGTTCGTTATCAAAATTTAAGTTCAAAATTGAAGATTATATATTTTTTAATTTTTTTTTTTGGAACACTGGTCCGAATAAGGCCCAAACGACGCTTTTTTTTTTAAAAGCTTATAGTTAAAAGTGAACAATGTTTTCTTAAGCAAAATTATTGTTAATACGTTGATTATTGAATAAACGATTAAACAAAGACTTTTGTTTTATTTCAACATTCATAGTTGTTTTTCTTTTAATTTTTTTATTGCGCTTAAAAAGAAATAAGGCGAGCCTTAAATGGGTCAGGTACCTTGAGTTATCTCACAAGCCTTCCAGCCGATATTAGACCCTGAAATATGGTGGCTGAATGAAAAACGAATGGAAAACGTGCATCGGAATGCAAACCAGGTCGCATAAACTGAAATAAGCCCCTATAAGGAAATATACAAATGCGAAGGAAGCTCAACCGAATTTCAATGTTTCGGGTTCAAAGGAACCTCGACAAAGCCGGACAAACTTAAACAGAACCAAAGAAGCACGGGCAACTCGAACGAACGCGCACCAACTTCGATAAATTTAAGGCATTAACGGATGGACCCTACCGCGAGTTGGTCCAAGGGAATCGTCGATTCAGAAAAAGCTGGATTACGTCGTACCCGCTTGGACTTGAACATTCCTCAGTTAATAATAAATTTACACTCGGAAATGTCCTTCCCCATTTTAATTAACAATTGGAAAGCAAATTCGAGGATACTGGAATGAGTGACTGGAATTTTGGTATTTGTTTGTTTTGCAATTTTATGTCTGCTTTGCAGGGTCAATTAAAATAATAGATTTTTATTTATAAGTGCGAAATTGTTTAGAGAAAAATTCGAAAATAATTCGGGTGTGATTATTTTATCGAGAACTTCGAATTTTCTTTTCTTCAATTTTCAATAATTATTCTTTATCTTTAATAATTATTCTTTAAAAAATTCAAATTTTGATAATTATTCTTTAAAATTTTCAAATTTTAATAATTAATCTTTAAAAATTTCAAATTCCAATAATTTGACAGGAGTTACACTACCGAATATTTACCAATTATTCTTTAAAGTTTATGTTAACAAAATTTAAAGAATTTTGTTTGGGTTTGTTTGGGTTTGGGATTTTTTTAATACCTTACACGAGACGAGGGATAAAAGATACGTTTGGTATTAGACATAAACTAAATCTTCGTAATTGTTTCATCGACAGTTGAAAATATCCCCGCAAAAAGCCCAAAAAAAATAGCAAGCGTAAAAAAAAGTTGATAAAAATGTGGGTGCTCGGGATTTTTTTTTCTCATTGTTTTGCTTTTGCGATTTGAGAATTCCGGAATTGAAAGGGAAGCCGGTGTCAAAGGGAAAAGGGTCGCGTGGAAAGTGGAGTGCGAAATCGACAGGAAAGTTTTAGACGCGTGATTCTATTCGTAGTTCCAAATGAAAAATGTCAACGGAACGCTCCGATATCTCGAGTGCCATCTGCTCGCTCGTAATTGACAATTATTGAGGATTGAATCGATTTTTCAATCGTCAACGCTGACAGCGTTATTCGCTGGAAAATTGATTCATCCACTTGATGATTGCCAAGCGTTAAATAAATCAAAGCCCGCAAGGGGGTGGGCTCTCGACAAGATTCGTATCGTGGAATCCTTAATGTCCCCCCCCCCCCACCCCGAGTACGTCGTGTTACGTTTTCAAAGATTTTGCAATAAGGATATCCAAGCTTCAATTTAATCGAGTCTTCGAATCATTAAATTACGAATTAAAATTAGTCTTGAAGAGTTGAAAGTAGTCCTGAAGCGAAATTCTTTACTTTTCTCACGTGGGATATTAAAATAAAATGACTTTGATAAAACACATAAATATAATCACAGTAAAACGATGTTAAAATTGTCTGAAAATTACTTCAAATTATTTTGAAGTAATTTTTAGAAAATGTAATATAAATTATTTCAGATTAAGAAGAAAATGTAATGTAAGAAATCATTTTAATGTAAGTAAAGTCATTTTTAAAGCCAAAGTAAATCATTAGTAGTCAAAGAAGTCGTTTAATGTAAGAAAATTTAATGTAAGAAAATTCAATGTAAGAAAATTTAATGTAAGAATATTTAATATAAGAATATTTAATGTAAGAATATTTAATATACGAAAATTTAATGTAAGAAAATTTAATGTAAAATACTTCAAATTATTTTGGTTTTTTCGAAACGTAAATTGCTTGAAATGACTTTGAATATTTAAAATTCAATATTCTTGAAATTGCTTATAGATTTTTCGATGCAAATTGCTTGAATTATTCAAATGCAAATTCTTTGAGATTTCTTCGAACGAAAATAATCGAAATAACTCATAATTGGAACATTCAATATATATTGAGTGTTTGGGTAATTTTTGATAAATGATAGAATGGTCGGAAGATATAAACTGAAATTCGATAATATTGCTAAAAATCGGGGTTTTAAAACGTCGCCAATTTCTAGACAGTATTCAGACTTATAAAACGACGATTTCCCGATTTCGTACTGACTTTTTGACGGACGATTGGTCAAGCGTTACTTCGAACGTACCAAAAAAGATTTAAAAAAAAAGTGGAAATACACAAAATAGTAAAAAAATAAAATGCAAAAAATTGTGAATTCTGTTGTGGAACGAACCAAGCTTCAATACCATAATGGTTCACGTTTCACCACTGTACGAGTGGTGGCGTTCCACTCGAATGCACGATGAATGTTTGTAGGTCAGTTCGAAAGTATCGAAGCGGTGGTTGAGCTGTACAGAAACTACAGAACCAACGAACCCTTCGGTCGAATTCTCGCTCAAAGGTAAATTCCAGAATCGCCAAATTTCAAAATCAAAAGAAATGGATTTGCCGCGCGTCATCACCTCTATCGTTTCATAAAATAGTTATCGCGAAATATTCGAACTGAAAAAACGTTTATTTCACGGCTACTGAAAAGCTGGTTAAGGGATTGTCTCATGAAATTTTCAAAAAATCGTTTTTTTCGCATTATCCTTCTAAACCCTTTTTCAAATTTTTAAATCGAAATTCAAATTATAACAAATTATTAAATCTTCCTATTTTATTTCCGAAAAAACTATCGAAAAAAAAAAAGGTAAAAATAGGATACATTTTGTTCAAACCGAATGATTTTTCGGTCACACTGAGACGATTCTTTAAAAACGAAAAAGAAAAAAACAAACAAATAAAAATTCAAAACGAAACATCATCCGTTGGAACGTAATCGGCATGCGAGACCGTGCGCAATAGGGAAAGAGGGACAAAGTTCATGCCTAATATTACGATTTATCGATGAAACAAAAAAATCACTGGCAACGGGGAAAAAAAAAAGAAAAAAATGAAAAAGAAAACGAAAAAACAATGAAAAACGTGAAAAAGAATGTACGAGAGTTTACCTTGAGGCCAGATAGGATTGCCGCGGGATCTGAGTGGGTCCGAGACGAGGAAGCCTGGCTTGTCGCTCCGTAGCTAAGCTGATGCTGATAGTTGCAAAGAATCTTCTTGTGAGCACTGGCCTGGGCTCTGTAAGCCGACACTGATAACTTCATTTCTCCCGTTTCCCGATAAAGGATCCCGAGGACGCCCTGTCGCCCGAAACGTCACAAGAAACCAACATCCTTCTTCCTGGTCGTCCTTAAGTCTCCCACTTAAGGCACAGTCCTCGTATACGGCTTACAGTCGGTAATGAAGATTCCGGCCGTTTCGACTCTTTGAATCGAGCAATTATTGTTCACTTCCTAACCCTCAAGGCTTGTTCCTTTTTTTTTCATTCCCTTATCTCTTTCGTATCAATATTTCCTCTTCTCTCTCTTTCCAACTTTCTCTACCCGAATTGATGTCTTTCCGCGGGGTCCATTCCGACGTACCTACTCTTTTTTTCGTCTTTTAGCTTCGACGAAATAGAAACTCCCTTATCTTCGGGCGAACGTTCGTCATCGGAGGTCGAAGGTCATTCCAGGTTTTCCCGAGTGGCTCTTTTATATATTTGTCGTTCTCTTTCTCCTTATCGATACCGAAAACGACGACAAAGAGAACTGGACGACAATTTCTTTTACCCAGGGATAAAAAAAGGGGCCGTATCTCTTTACCTTCTTTCTTTGTATCACTCGCAGGATGGCTATCGAACCGTTTTCACTTTTTTTTCATCCCTCCTCCAACCAATGAAAAGTTTCCTCCTCCCTTCTCTCCTCTTGCCAACCTTCAACCTTGGTATACTTGCAGTTGTGTCCATGGGTAGCTATCTACGTATGTATATGTGTATAGATGAGTGCAAGCGTGAGTGCACGCGCGACAGAATATCCTGGACCCTTCCAAGTGCACAGATTTTTTTTACTTCTTTTTTTTCTTCTTCTTCGATGATCCGTATGATGGATCTTCATAGACTGGATTCGATCGTTTTGGATAAGAACTTCCTCCTCGAAGACTCTTCTTCCTCTTTTCTTTTTTTGTCGTTTTTTGTTTACTTTTCTTTCCCTTTCTTTTTTTTTTTTTTTTTTTTTTTTTTTTTTTTTTTTGGTAGGTTATACTCTTTCTTCACTTTTCTGGACCACCGAAGCCGAGAGCCTGGACAAGAGTTTCCGTTACGACCGGAAGTGCATCTCGCACCGTTCCTCCTTCGCGAAATGGAAACCTTCGGAGGAAGGATTTTTGCACCATCGCAACGTTCGCTCGCTCTTCCAAACTTTTCTTCTTCTTTTTTTCATCGAACTTCTCGAGCGTCCGAAGAATATTCGTTGTTGAATTTACGAGGGGGACGAAAATTATGCCAACCGGGGAAGGACTTTTTTCTTTTTTTGCTTCCAGTGGAATCGATTTTGTTTTATTTTTTGTTTTCACGTCGATTCGATATCGTTATTTTTATTTGTTTTTCTTCGTTTTTCACGTTTGGAAAAGTGTTCCCACGACTTTCGGATTTTGGGAAGAATTTTGGGGTTTTTTCTTCGTTTTCGAGTTACTCGATGTTCCTTTGATGTTCATCTTCTTTTTTCCTTGATTGTAAAAAAGAACTTTCGGAGGTTTACGATATTTTGGGGAATATTGGAGATTTTTGGAAATGATAAAGATAACTGGGGGAAAATGAAGAGGTAAAAAGGCAAGTCACATTCCACTGCGTTTTCACTCACGTTTCATACTGATTTTACTCAATCAGTGCTACTTTCTCCATCCCTCGATCTTTCCGTCCAATTTTTTATCGGGGTTACATTTCATTTCGCACCTTGTAAATTTCACTCGGACGTTTTTATCGACCCCACCCTTCGATACCCGAACGCTCTTCTGTCCCTTTCTTTTTGGGAGAAAAAAAATTACACAGGGGTAGAAATTGACGAGCTAATTTTGGGTTCGAAGTATCGCGCACATTTTTCTCAATTTCTCAGTCGTCATTCACGCGTAACGCACTTTAGTATTTTTATGATATTTTTATTATTTCCGACTCGAATATTTATTTTTTAAACTTTTTTTCGTGGATTAATTCGCCGCCTTTTTGTCTCTTTTCTCACTACGATCAATCTTCAACTTTTCTTTCTCGTACGCACTTTTCGTCGATTTAAATCACTCTGGGATTAACTTTGGATACACTTTCACGGAATTCAGCCGGTCAGAATCGTAGCATGAAAAACAGAAGAATCACGAACGTATCGATCACCCAAAGAATTACACTTTCATTTTTTACGAGCACTAAAAAAATAATTTTCTTTCAATGGTTTTTGCCGGATCGTCTGTCAGTTTTACCGGAAACTGAAACGCACTCCGAAACTCCTACTGGATCACTCATCAGCCTGCCGATTTCAGAAATGTGAACGGTTCAATTATTTTTTATTATCGTTTCGTAGAGAAAAGTAAATTTGTAAACATGTAAAAACGTTTGATATTTTTGTATATAAATTATTCATTAATTGCATGTAAAAATGTTTATTTTTCGCATGCAAAAATATAACGCAAAAATACTGTTTTACGTTTGTGACTTCAAGTCGGAAAATAATATTGCACTTTAAAAAAAATTAAAACAAAGCGGTTGTGGAAACAAAAAAAAAATAATTTATTCCAGAAAAACGAATAAGTTATTTTTTTCAAGTCCAGCCCGTCCACAAAATTTTTTCACATGTATAAATAATTGATATTTTTGCGTGTAAATTATTTATTCATTGCATGTACAAATGTTCATTTTTCGCATGGAAACAAAAATACAAAAATACTGTTTTACGTTTGTGACTTCGAATAGCAAAATAATATTGCACTTTTTGAAAAATTAAAACAAAGCGATTGTGGGAATAAAAAAAAATTGTTTAATCCAGAAAAACGAGTAAGTTTGTTTTTTTTTTTTTTATTCAAGTCCAGCTCATCCACAAAACGGAATTTTGTGACGAAAGACCGCAATACGATTTTCAATAATATCAAATGTTTTCTAGCGTTGAAAAACAATAATCGGTAAGTCGACGGAAAAATTGAAGTAATTTCAGACGTATAATTCGAACAGTCGTGTACCAACAATATTTTCGCTCGCGTCAGCATTGCCCGGAGGAGTACATTCGTTCGTCGATTTTTCTACGAGCGTTTTCTGCTACGCTCGAACTGACCCACGACGAACGCATCTCACGATTGATTTCGCATCAATAGTGGAGCAATAACGGAACGATAAAACTGTGGGAAAAGGGCAGAGAAGAAATTGTGGAAACTCCCGATGAGCTGGCCTTTTTTTTTATTTAGCGTTATCAGTGATATTTCGATGCTGAATTTCACGATTGGCCATCACAAATTGCCAATCCGCAATTCGATCGCGAATCAATCGATGATTGAGAATTTTTTAATTCATTAATTTTCAAATAAATTTTTATCGATTTTGTCGATTTAATTGAAGAATTTCTAAATTACTCAATTTTTTATTGCAGTTTTGTCGATTTTGTTGAATTAATTGAAGAATTATTTAATTCATTATTTTTTATTGAATTTTTGGCAATTTTGAGGACGCAATTTTTTAATTAAAGATTCAAAAAATGGTTTTTCTTCAAGGTACGAGGTTTGTTTTACAAAAGTAAATATGAATTATTTAGTTAACTAAAAAGCTGTCATCGATAGTTTCGTTATTATTTAATAATTATTTAATTCTTTAATTTTTTTAAATCCATTTTTTTTCGATTTTGTGGATGCAATTTATTAATTAAAGAATTAAAAAATCTTTAATTTATTCGAAGTGGGCCAAAAATGATGTTTTTTCGAGGTGCCAGGTTTGTACAAAAAAATAAGTTTGAATTATTTAGTAAATTAAAAAGCTGGCATCGATAGTTTCGTACCCAGACTATTGTTACGAAATTTCTTCATCATGGTCCAAAAATTAGCTCGACCATTCGAGACCAAAAATCATATACTTTATCCCAAGCCTATTTTCGATAAAAACAATATCCCAAATCAAATTCCGAGTGAAACAATTGTGCGAATTTGGATAAAAGTGAAGAAAAATGATTATCAATATTTGACCTTCACCCCTTTCTTGTTTCTTATCAAAAATCGATACGATGACTAAAAATATGACGAACGTGAAATTATTATTCCTTTCGATAACGATAAACCACGGAGGCTATAGTTTCACGAGAATAACATAACGATCAAAATCCTTATAAAAATAAAAAAGTTATTTTTTTCAAAATAATCCTCATCGTATCCACGAAACTTTTCACTAAAAATATCACCAAATTACATTCAACCGAACACGAATAAAGAGCTGAAACGACGCACGAACTATTATTACATTATTTTCCTCCATTATCACATTCCAAAGTTCCACCTTAAAAAACCACTATATTTATTCCCGCCAAAATATAATCACGCGCACGAAATAATCTAACTTTTTCCATATCATATGTGACAATATTATTAATTATATTTCACAAATATAAACAAAAAAATTTGTCTTCCCTCTATTTTTCTTATTTACTTAATTCAAACGAGACAAAAACAAACATAAAATAAACGGATAACAAACGAGTACGTAATTATCGTAAGATATGTTGCGGTCGTGGAGTACGAATCGCGAAAGTGAAAAAGTTGAGCAGGGTGCAGGGTGGTGCCGTTAGAACTCGTTGATGGTTAAAAGCAATGGAGAAGAGAAATGTGTGTCGTTGGCCCGTCGGGGATCCGAGTATTGGCCGTAGTTCGCGTTTAACTGGATTACCGGTGACCGTGTACGTATACGCGGCCCACGCGCGGCGGAATGTCGAGACATCGACTGGCAACGACCACGAGGTCCGGCAGCTTCAACTACCGGACACCAAGCGGCAACAGCAGCCCTCAGTTCGCACCCTTTCCTCCCCCGCTTCGCCCTCTTTTTTACTCCTTCCCCTCTTCCCCTCCGCCCCGACTCCGGACCGCCATTTCCACCCTCCGTATCTGCGCTAACATTCGTTGCACTGCGCTCCTCGGAGGAGTTTCCCCCTCCCCCTCCCCCTCCCCCGCGCCCCTCCTCTCTTCGTTGGTGACGCTCTATATATCCTTCCAGTAACTGGATTAAATATTATCATAAACTCTATCTCTCCCTC
>JAPYZI010005529.1:0-11559 GCA_030523105.1 Ophioninae sp. A BG-2022a | reverse complement strand
TTTCGATTTTTGGCAGAATTTCAAAGTTGGACCATCGATTTTTGCAAATTTTTCCATACATACCCCTTTGCCTCTTTTTTTCCGATTTTTCGAGTCGACATTCCGGGAAAACTATAAGAGATATCGATACGAATCCAACGCCATTATTTAAGTCAGGCAAAAACCTTTTCCAAACCCCCCAATGAAAGTCCATAGCATAAAAGAAGTTCCTTCTACGACCTGTTGAAATTTCGTGATTTTCAAGATTCTGGGAAAGTGGCCAGGGGAGGTCGAAAAAATTTTTTTTCCGTTTTTAACCTTTTAAAAGAGTATATTTAATCGGAAATTTTCCGCTGATTACGAAACTGCCCGAGTTTTTGCCGAAAGTGCAAAATTAGACTGCGAAAATGCAAAAAAACCTTTCTTATTTACCATTTTTCCCTAGAAACGTATAGTTCAAAGTAAATTAAATATTCGATTTCTCTTCAAAGTACAAAAATCAATCGATATTCGTTTTAATGTACGATCGAATTTTTCCTTTCCACAATAAAAACTGTTTCACAATTAGACGTTACTTCTCGTGAGAAAATATGAAACGGAAGTGCAAATTGTATTTTTTATTTCTCGAACGAAGGGAAAATATTTATTCGAAGGGGCAATTAGTAGGATTGATTGTACGAAAAATGTGAAAGGACGGTCGTTTCCTACGCCGAAAGGAGAAATTGGACGTACGATTATCGATGATCAATGGAAGCGGTTCCGACAGTCAATGACGACCCGATGAACGATCTATCACTGAATCAACAAAGAAATCCTCGCGAACGCGTCTTCGTACGCAACCTTAATTATAAACATCTTAACCTTTTTTATTTCTTTTCCTTGTATACAGGGTGAGGAAAAAGTGTGGAATAGACCTTCAGCTGACCTTTGAAAATTTCGAAGTGTTACAAAATAAAAAAATGATGAGGTTCGATTCGACCTTGAACCTGATCTTCCAATGGAAACCACTTTTTTGAGATCGGCGATCGAAAAATCGCTAAATTTCACATTCGAAAATGTCAAAACGTCAAAGTTCAAGGTCACGTCTGACCCATAGTCCGAGTACACGTTTCAACGTAAAATTTTCCGCTCTATCGATTGCCGATGTCAAAAATAGGGGTTCCCATTTGAAAAAACAAACAAACAAATTTGAACTTGAAATGACATTAAAGATGAAGATCAAGGTCAATACCAATGTCATCATTGAATTCCTCCTCGGAAGCTACCTAAGAGCTTGAATATTTTTTTTCATAAGAAACCCTTTGAAACCCATTATCACGGGTTTCCGTACTTTTTTTCCACCCTGTATATCTCTTGTTCTCGCACCTCGGCCAGCCGTGATCTCGACCAGCTTTTGAAAAACCGTTGTCACGATCCTTTCTCTTAGTCTTTTTCGTCAGGCATTCGATTTCGGTCGGGCGAATCCCCGTGCCAGAAAAACGGTCTCCTATCTCTCCTGAAGAGCCGTAGGTGCGACCCGATTAGTATATATACTCAGTCGTCCTGTTATCTCAACAGAATTTTGAAGGCCCATTCGCTTGTCTCTTTCCCTCTTTTTTTTTTGTTTCTCCCCACCTGATTCTCCGTCCAATCGTGGACGCACGAATTTCGCCTCCTTTAGGACCTCTACCTCTACCTAATCACACGGCTCTATTTAGATCGAAGTGTAAGGACGAAACAAAAAAAAAAAGGAAAAATGGAACGAGGGGAGAAAATTTGTCGACTCTCTGTTAAGAGGATATCCTTGTTAAGTGGTCCCCCTCTCGGTTTACGGCTCTTTAATCGCTCTAAAATTTGTTATGTCCCTCTCTCACAAGCGTACACATTTTTACTCAAACTCATTTTTTTACTCACCTCGGAACCCCGTCCTCCCAAAGTTTATTTTCTTCCTCTCATTATCTTGTCGATTTTCACACCATTCACCAAGAACAATGTTTTTTAATTTGAAGTATTTAGGTGGTGAAGTTAATAAATAAATAAATAAATATAGTTATTTCATTATTTTTGTTTATTTATTATTATATAGATTTATTTATTATATATAGATATATTTATTTGATTTATTTATTTATATATTACTTCGTTTATTTATTTGTTTGATTGTACGTTTGTAAATTTTAGGTTAATATTTTTAGGTATATATAAACAATCATGATTTTTTATCGATTAATCTAAAAACAGCTTCATCAAGTCACGTTTAAATAAAGCTATTTTTTGTTTATAAAAAAAAGCTCAGTCACTCTTTAAATACAAATATATATATATTTTCGAAAAATAATAACTATTTTAAGTAGAAAGCAATTCGGTTCTTTTTGTTTTAGATTATTCAATAAAAAAGATGATTTTTTTTTTTTCAAAATGGAAAATAAAAATTGAACCTTTTATTTTCCGGAGAAAAACGAGCGTTTGCTTTAATAAGCCTGTCTTTGAATTTTAATACCATTCAGCAACGATTTGCAAATTGATAATTCCAGTTCCCGTGAATTATTGAATAATTCAAGACAAAAAAGAACTGACCGTTTTATTGTTTACTCATTATTTGTCATTAAAAGTGGAAAGCTTGTTCAATTTTGGTTACGCAATTTATAATAAAAAAAAAAAAATAAGTTAAAAAAAACGTTTTTCTCGCAACGACACATCCCACATCCTCGATTACGAAATCTCACTAGAACCCCTAGTTACAATCAGAATAAACTCGACGAAAGAAAAAAAGCTTTCAATGAACGTTCAAGCGGTGGTTTTCCTCGATGAAAAGGAAAAATAACCGTTCCGTCACAAAATCACAAATCACTCCGTGTAACTTTAATTGGGACGTCCGATCGAAAATGACACACGATTGTACGTAGCTACGGGCGTAAGTGGCACTCGTGTACGAGCTTAATTTTTATTACCGATTTCCGTTCACCTGCCCCGTTCGCGCAGTTCGGAGAAGAAAAAACAGAGAAAAGCCGAAGCCTCGAACCGAATCCCCTAATCTGTTTATCTTTAATTTAAGTCCGAAGAGTAGGAACGCGGCTGCGGTCGCGCGCGCGCGCCCCCTTTTCTATTAGCGTAATTTGCTCCGGCGGTCGAACGACGATATGACGAGAATTCAACGCCTCCAAAGTGCCACGAATAAATACTGGCTCCCATGAAATATCGCACGGTTACGGATTCAATTACAGACATTACCAAGCAACTTTCGAATTTTGCGTATTACGTCTACCAATCATCATTTGAGGTATCCTTTGATAGACGACCGATCGATTCTTTTGGTTTTTTTTTTTTTTTCGAACCCTCGTTACAATAAGCAATTAGGAGAATTGTAGTCGGTCGAAATCAAAGATTTACGGGAGATTTGAACGTTGCGCATGCGCGGAGATTTTATCGCTTATTAAGAGAATTCTTTATTGTTGATAGAAAAACTCTTGGCGGGATGAAAAACGAAGGCTGATATTAAATAAAAATGTAACTGGTGAGGAGTGTGATGATCAGGTCGATGGCGACTTGGTCGACGGCGACTTGGTCGACAGCGACTTGGTCAACGGCGACTTGGTCGACGGCGACTTGATCGACGGCGACTTGGTCGAAGGCGACTTGGTCGACGGCGACTTGGTCGACGGCGACTTGGTCGACGGCGACTTGGTCGACGGCGACTTGGCCGATGGCGACTTGGTCGACGGCGACTTGGTCGACGGCAACTTGGTCGACGGCGACTTGGTCGACGGCAACTCGGTCGACGACAACATGGTCGACGGCGACTTGGTCGACGGCGACTTGGTCGACGGCGACTTGGTCGACGGCAACGTGGTCGCCGGCGACTTGGTCCCATCAGATTTTTTCAATTTAAAGTTATTGAAAAAATCTCACGTGATTAAATTCAAAGGACTTCGAATACAATTTATTTAAAAAAAAAAAAACAGTTTTTTTATTTTAACAACCAGAAGGACTGATTTTTTTGTTATCAGAAGCTCGATAAATGCAAACGAGTTTCAACAAATAATACAGTTGACTAATTCATGTATATTGTTTTATTTCGTTTTCTTTGATTGCCCCGCGTAACCATAATCATTTTTTCCCCTCTTTGCGTATAATGGCCACCCAATTTGTTACGATTTGTTGTCGATAAAATCGACCCGGTTCCTCGGTAGACACGATTCTATGTTAGGTTATTAGATCGCGTGTCGAAGTTGCACGTATACACACACAAAAAATACAATTTGAAAATAGAGGCTAGATGCGCTCGGTGGTCATCTTGAACGACAGTGCGGATCATAAAAATTAATGATAAAATCAGCCGCAACAGGGCATCATTTCTGAATTACAAATTGGAAGCAGCAGCAGTAGCAGGTGAATCGAGGCTTCTCTTTTTCTCTCTCATACACACACCCTGCGGTTTCTCGTTTTGCGTGACTGCTCAGTGACACGGTATCGGAAGTTAATATATAAATTAATTAATAAAAAGGAGAGGAGTCCTTTTGCGTGCTGCTTTTACGAACTGATGAATTTCGAAGTCCAGAAAAAGAGAGAGAGACTGAGAGAGAGAGAGAAATACATCAGTATCAACGATAATAACCATCCACTGAAACAATACAAATTCGAAGTAAAAAATAATAAAGGAAATAAATTAATTTTATTAAAAAATATTAATTGTTGAAGAAATTACTTTAATTTGTTTAGCTAATTTTTACCTTTTTCAACAAGAATTTCCAAAAATAGTAATCTTTTAGGAAAAAATAAACAATATTCATTAATTATTGAATCCTCATCTAACATACATTTATCGAGATTGGATAATTATTTCATAAAAACTTCTTCCATGAAAAAGAAAAATATATATTTTTTAATTTTTCGAAAATTCCATAAAAAAAATATCAAATAAAAAATCAAAATTGATCAAACTTCCCAGATGGAAGTAACGATCATTTATAAATATTTATGATACAATTAACAATAATTCCCATAATATAAACAAAATTCAATTTCTTCTTTTTTTATCCACAAAAAATATAATTCAACAAACTAAAATTCATATTTACTGGACCAAATCTCACATAAATATTAACTCACGATTAAATAAATATTATTAATTTCAATTGTAAATAAATATTCGTTAATAAGTCAGTTTCATTTATTAATTATTACAGAAAAAAAACGATATAATATTTTAAACAAATGATCCATAACTCAACGATATTATTTACAACTTAAATAATAGTTTTATTATTTATAACTCAAACGATGTTTTATTGATACGAAAAAAATCGGCGAAAAATACACTCGCGTGCATCAATTAAATAAATTATTAATAAATCGTTACACAGATGTATGAGGACCTTAAATGTATGCATATCGAAGGAAACGGGCAAAAGGAGCCACGGGTACGTGACACGGATCCCAAACGTCAAGGAAATCGGAGGATGCGAACAATTGTGAACATTTACATATATATATACATATATCAACTTAGACGAGAGCATATCTGTTTTAGATTTAGTTTCCGAGATAACGGAGGTTCGCCGTCCATGTAGAAGCTTCTCGCGTTCAACGCCTTTGAAGAAAATAGCGCGAGGACGACCGGGGGAGGGGGGGGGGGGGGGTATTTTCGATGCTGGAGGGTTGCGGGAAGAGGACGGGGATCCTGACGCGATATCTGCACCGCTTTGAAAATCGCATATATATAACTTCCCACTTCGCCGAGAAGCAGCACCGTCGCATGAATTTCAAATAAAGTCACCCCTTGCCGATTTTCGAAGACGGGGGATCGTTCCTCCCTCGTTTTTCGTTTCCCACTCCCTCTGGAGGATCCGTATACACGCATAGTCGATTCTGCATATACGAAGGTACGATACGAGACCTTTTATTGAGATTTTGCAATAACGCGACTATTAATATTTATATAAATATATATGGAGGGGGGAGAGGGGGAAATCGGATAGAAAAAGTGTGAAATAAGAGTAGGGAGATATCATAAGAGTTGTAGCTGTTTTTAATAACGATATAATTGTTTTTGTATGTATTTGTTTTTGTTTGTTTTATTTATTTTGCTTGATTTATTTTAATAAAATAAAAATCACCGACAGAAAATCGGTAACCAATTTTTCGAAAGGGGTTTTGAAATGTAGAAAGCCTACTTCGTTTTTCCCCTTTTGTTTTTATTTTTACAATTTTTTTTTTGGATATGGTACGTAATTTTGAAAATGTAGGTTTTTTTTTTTCAAGTTTTTTGTATTTTACGAAATTAGGGGTTGGTTTTTGAAAATGATGTTATCACGTTTAGTGATAAGATTTTTGAAAATGATAGCGGTTGCTAAAATTTGTTTTATTTTTTTGATTTTGCGATTTTCTCTTTTTCTTTTTCGTTCCCTCTAGACTTTTCACGATCATACTGATTTCTGAGACATCGAAGTGTCCCACGAGCATGGAAAAAAAACGTCGAGAGGTTTTGCATGTTTCATGATTTTTGTTTTTTTCATTTTTTGGTTTTTTTTTTTTTTCATTCTGTATACTCTTCGACAATACAAGATTTCGCAACTTGACGATATTCTTATAGGTATATCCGGAAGTACGAAAGAATCGGATGTGGGGTATTGTACTGAAAGCGCGTGTGCGTTATATATCGAATTCTTCCGTACTTCCGTTGGTTGAAAAAGTTATTCTCGAGAAACAGGAAAACCGCAGTTATAAAAAAGAAATCTCGATTGCTCGAGCACGGAGATTCGTAAAGGATTTCACCATGCCCAATAATCTTTATGGCGTATGGGCGCTGTATATATATATACAGGGTGTCCTGGAGAAAATGCTCCATAAATTGGGCGGCCATATTGAATCTTCAAAAAAGACACAAAAAAAAAATAAAAAAAGATCGAGAAAAATCAAAAAAGAATCATGAAAGACTAATTATAATAAATTACTATTTTTTCCTGTGCCTATAAAATCAATCATTCGTTATACCAAATTTGAGCTCTTTTTTTCGAAAAGATTCTTGATATTTTCTATAAATTGAATTGAAAACGTCAAAACGAAAATCCAATATGGCTATTACATATTTTCGTTCTCATGATTTAATTCGAAACATCTTGTATACAGGGTGGCGGCTAATTCGACCTAATCCTTAAAAGAGGTCTTTTTTTTAAATATTATTTATTTCTTATGACCAGCCTGAAAAATTCTTCAAAAAACCATTTCAAATTTGTTGTTTTCGAGATTAAGTGAATTACAAGCGTCCATTGTTTTCCAAAATGTAAATTATTAATTCATCATCTTTTCGAACAGTTTCAATTGGATGTTCAGATTGGAGTTTATTTTTGAAATCACTCGTTTTTATTAGCAAGTAATTGTGATTTGTTTTGGTGAACGATTGATAAACAATCATAAACATAATTAGAAGTCATGAAAAATTCTTAAAAATGATTTAAATTATTTAAAAATATTAAATATCATTAAATACCTTAAAGAATGATTAAAAAATATTAAAAACCATTAAAAAAGATTAAAAATCATTAAAAATAATACAAAATTATGCTAAATTATTAAAAATCATAAATCACACAATTCTAATGCCCCCCTCCAATTTTGATGGGGTTTAAATTGATTCGAACGAGGTATAAAATGACCCCTCGAGGAATAGATCGAACAATTCCGATCACCCTGTATATATATAAAGAGAGAGCGACAGATCGAAAGAATAATAAGGCGGAGGAAAGCAATCAGTCAGACGGTCTCCCTTCGAGCGGGCACCGCACAATGCACACATAATAAAGTTTTACGTGTACGGGGGGAAAGCGCAAGCAGGCAAGCCCCAAAACGTCATCCTGGCCTGATGCGCCTGATGCGCGGTGGCAAAGTGAAATCGGGTTTGTGTATGTGTCCGCCGCGAATCTTTAAGGTTCCACTTTCACTGAAGCGCGAGCCCGATCGAAATAACGGCGGGGTGCAACAGTTGCGCGACCGGAATCGCGGGTCTGCGGTTGGAGGCCCTGCTGGGCGTCATGTGTTTCCGAACTTTTTCGACACTGGACGCGATCCCCGATGGATGCACCGGACATTCGAGAAACATCGATTTTTTGCGGCGAATACCCGTTCCGACCACGTAAAATAAAATAAAATATATATATATATATATATAAACTTAAACGAACCCAAACCGAATCACTAGCAAAAAACGAAAAAATCAGGGTTTATTAAATTTATTTATTTCGCGATGTATAAAATAATTTTATAAATTTTTATTTAATTTAATATTTAATTTACTTTGTAAATTTTAATTTTATAAATTTTATTAATTGATAGGCTTTTCAAAATGTATTTATTGTATAATTTATAAAATACTATTTTATAGTTTTATTAAATAATCAGCTTTTAAGAATTTATTAAGTTTATCATTTTTTCAGGAAGTCAATTTCTTGTAAAGTTTCTCTGTAATTTCTCGAATCAATGTATAGCGAGTTTATTCATCATAATTTTGTGATTTTTTCTCATTGATAATTATTTTGCCAAAATGATACGTTGTAGAAACCGAAAACCAAAAACATTGATATTTAAATTTAAAAAATTTGACACAGAAATGAAAAAAAAAGGAATAGGTTCACCAAGGTATAGAAAAATGACAGGATACACTCGAAAATATAAATGATTGATTGATGATAAAAGTTGTACATAATAAAAATAAATAATCCGTCCAAAAATGTATTTATATTTAAATAAAATAATTAACAATAAAATATGTTTATTTCAATTTCAATTTTTGCTATTACTTATAAATAAATGGCCCAAAAACAACAATGTTTATTTTACCAAATTGTTAATTAATAAATAAATACAATTATTTTTCCTTTTCCCTCAAGATTGGAATGAAAATATTATTATTAATAATATGAAAAAAATGTTATTAATAATATTTAAAAAATGTTATAAATAATACGAAACAGAAATAGCATTTTTGTTTAAAATGAATTTACACGGACACTCATGTATATTTCGAATGACCGAACACTCGGCTGTCAATACCATTTGCTTCGAGGCGAAGCTTTGAGCACCTGTTTGATGGATACGTGAATTCGAACTATTCACACTTTTATTTCATCAACGTTATACGTGCGGAGAGTCGCTTATGCATGACTGTCTTTTCGTTGATTTTTAGTAAAAAAAAAACGGAATAAAAAAAAATTGGACAATAGGATAATAGGATTCGCGTTCGCCTTATGGGACCTCGGAGCTCCCGAGGAGCCCTTCCTTTCTTTCTCGCTCTCATCGAGGTACGAAATTCTCGCACCGTTCGCGTGACCGCTATTTTTCTCGCCCTAAACTATGAACGCAACCGTAGACAATATACCCACCCTGCGATGACAGACGGCCATAATTTATTTATTTTTTCAAGAAGTGACGCTCGAGGGCGCTTCTTTTATTGAAAATTAAAACGGTTCCATCCGGTCCCGATGTTTCGGAGTTTTGCTTCGCTCCAGTGCCGTCGAGGCGTCAATAAAAAAATTCATAATTCCTCGATGGATACGGGAGAAACTAAATGTTCGCTAATTCCCCATATTAAACTCGAATTTTCGTGTTGCAACAGCTGTTTTTTATTTCAGGTGCGACCGGAAATTTATTCAATTTTATTTTGGATGATTAAAAAAAAAGTATCTTTAAACAAGTACTTTTTTGTTTGTACAAAAAACTAGCATAAAATACAATGTTTATGCGTTG
Organism: Ophioninae sp. A BG-2022a; assembly: GCA_030523105.1. NCBI lineage: Eukaryota > Metazoa > Arthropoda > Insecta > Hymenoptera > Ichneumonidae > Ophioninae sp. A BG-2022a. The sequence continues at coordinate 1,860 of JAPYZI010005529.1, read as the reverse complement.
TATTTTGTTATTTTTTTTATTGCTTTATTTTGTTATTTTTATATATTGAGATTTTGTTGTTGTTCTTTTGTTGTTTTAATGTTTCTTTTTTTAAATTTGTGTACTCTGTAAAATGTTTTTTTTAATTTTGGGATCTTTAAATTTGCTTTTTTTTCTATGATTTATTTCCATTGCTGTTTAGTGGTTTTTTTTTTTTTTTTTTTTTTTTTTTTTTTTTATATTTTTTTTTTTTTTTTTTTTTTTTTTTTTTTTTTTTTTTTTTTTCATTTTGGAGTCACCCAATTTCCTATTCGTCGCTGTTTTTTATTTTCAAGGATTTCTTTGCAGTGTTATTTTGTGGTTTTTTAATGCTCGATTTTTTTTTTGTTGACATTTTTATGGTTCTTTTTGATGCACGATTTTTTTGTTTTATGATTTTTTGTAATTTTGCTTTCAACTTAATTTTTTTTTGGTCGATTTTTTTTTCGTGGTTTTTTTTTAATTCACGATTTATTGAACTTTGGTGGAAGTCCGCACACGTTCGACGTCGAGTACGTGTCGAAGGCTCAACCTGACCACGTGCGCGGATCCTCAGAGCACACGAAATAAAATATACATGGATGTATATTTTTATGCGACTCTTTCATCTACGATATGCAAATTCCGGATTGAATAACTGGAGAGCACCGATATATCGGGTCACGCGCAACCCTGAGGTGGTCTCAGACCATGAATATCATGACTGACCAAATATCGCGAAGTGTGCCCCTCGTTCTCTTCACCTTTCTCTTGGATTCCCGACGCGATCGGACTCTCCAACGGGAATTGCAATCGGATTTATCCGATTATGTCAAAATCCTACGAATTTGTTTCCTTCAGTAAAATTCAGGAGCCCCCCCCCCTCCCCCCCAAAGAAAAAAACGTTTTCGTTTCCGTTTTCTATTTTTGAATTACGAATACATATTAGAAACTATTTTTAAAAATATTAAAAATATTGATTTATTAATATTTGACAAAATTAAATAATTATTTCATTAAATTAATAAGTGCTAAGCTGATTCGCCAATTTATAAACATTTCGGATCGTATCTTATATCCTAGCCTGGCCAATATTTATTTTAATTGCATTGTTCAATTCGTACTTTTATAATTGTTCAAAAGTATAATAAAAAATTATAAAATAATTCGTATCCTATAATTTTCTCGAAAACTATAATCCCCCAAATTGTCAAAAATTATAGTGATTTTTCAAAAACTATCCAGTGATATTTCAAATTTAGATGATTTAATTAATGACTAATTATTTTCCGGAGTCAAAAAAAATCCTTTAGAAAACTGATGCGGCATTGACTTTCAAAATTTATATTAATTAATGAGTTGATTATTATTTCTCCGAGTCAAAAAAATGCCTCAGAAAATTATTGAGTATTGAAAACACAGTAATTCTAAAACAAAATTAATTATTCTCCCTTCTCTTTATTCCGCGTCATTTTAATTTCTCAGCTGTTAAAAAAACGGTCGTCTGCGAGGTTTCGAAAATCCTTGTTTTATAGGACCTGGAAAAACAAAGAGTCGTAACGACGCCCGTCCAAACCGAGAATGGTGGAAGTTGAATATCCCCTACGTGGATATTTCTTCCTTCGTGTTTACGTCGCCAAGGACCGTAACGTTTTTGTCGTCACGTTAAAAACTATAAAGAGAGAGAGAGAGAGAGGGGGGGGGGGGGTTTCGTGGTTCGAAGTTTGTCGAAGTTTACCAAATAGCGAGAGCATTGATCGACAGTAAACCCAAACAAACCCAAATCAGTATTGGGTTGACTAAAAAGTAACTGCGTTTTTTTTTGTGCCATGTAAACCCAAACAAACCCAAACCACTGTTCGT
>JAPYZI010005528.1:0-15421 GCA_030523105.1 Ophioninae sp. A BG-2022a | reverse complement strand
AAAAAAAAAAAAAAAAAAAAAAAAAAAAAAAAAAAAAAAAAAAAAAAAAAAAAAAACAAAAAAGTACGAAACCTATGAAAAAAAAAAAATAACAATTATATTCGCGAGTTTGTTTTTTAATAGAGCTGGAAAACGAGAACAAAAGAAACCAAGAATAAGCCAACAGGAGAAAAACCAATAATAAAACAAGAAAAAAAAAAACAACAAAAAAGTAGGAAAACTATGAAAAAAAAAATATATATATATGTATATATTTTTTTTTTTCACGTGTTTGTTTTTTAATAGAGCTGGAACGAGTCCGGGTATCCGCGCATGTATAATTTTTGCAACGAAGCTCGAGAGAGCGACTCGGAGTATCGCGCGAGTTCACGTGTAATGGATTTATATAGCTCGGAGCACCCCACACAGTACGGTGTGAGATTATTGCCTCCCGCGAGTGCGCGCACACACGAGAATTGCCAGGCTCTCTTCTACACGGTAGCCCCTATCTACCTTGTACCCGGACTCCTCGGGCTCCTCGACGTTCCCTCTCGCCTTTTTCCCCCCCCCCCCCCCCCCCTTTCATTTTTACGGCGTACTCGCCCTCCTCTGCCGAACTATTAAACTCCTCCCTTTCGTGCTTCTCTCTATACCTTTAGCTACGTTTATACAGGGTGTTCCTCTTGAAAATATCAACACGTATATTTTTGCAAATATTTACGGTTAAAAATGTCCAATTATGGAATAAAATAAATTTTCATGATTCAAGTAATCAGTAGAATCAAGTATTTATTGGTATAGTTTTATATTCGTTAATGAAAAAAATATATTTTATTATTTATTATTTTTTTTACAAGTTTTTATGTTAATTAATATTTTTAAAAATATTCGATAAGTTATTAGTAGATATTTTTAAAAATATTTGATAAGTTATTAGTATTTATATCGTTTTATATTTATTGATATAAAAAATAAATTTTATAATTTATAATTTTATAACATATTTTTATATTAATTAATATTCTTTTTAAATATTTGTTAAGTAATAAGTAGAATAACATAGTAATGTACGACATTAATTAATATCGTTTTATATTTATTGATATAAAAAATAAATTTCATAATTTATAATTTTATAATATATTTTTATATTAATTAAAATTTTTTTATACAAAAATTGTTGTATAAATGAATAGCAATGAAATAAAAATATAAATATAAAATATAAACATAAATAAAAATAAATACTAAAAAATATACTTGTCAAGAACCAAAAAACAACATTTTTTCCGAGCCAAAAAAAAACGATTTAAAAAAAAAATTAAAAAAAAAAAAAAAACAATGACAAGCAAAAAAACATTGAAAAATGAAGATTAATGATAAATATATTGCTGTTGTCAATAAAGGACTGGGAGGAAGTGGCAAACGTGGCTCTCGGTGTTCTTCTGTACTCGATCTCCCGGAAGTCCGAAAATCCGGAAACTTCCGGTGTCAAACCTATTCTCAACTGGACCAAATGCGAGACGGCTCGGGATATAGCGAAGCTGAACAAACGCGTTATACACGCGGTCGAGCGTGTCAACAAGACGAACGACATAGCGGAAACCGACTGATTCAACTAATTCACTAATTTTACTGATTTTCTAATTTTTAAGATCCACCATCTCAATAAACAAAAAGGAAACGAAAAAAAAAAAAATAATAATAATTCAACTTTGTTCGATTCGATTAATTTTTTTAAATCCATGTCACTTTTAAAAAAAAATTATTGCAACGAAACTATTCCTCCGAAATGCGTGAAAAAATTACCAAACGTGCTTCGAATATTATAAATAACCCTCGAAAAATCATTTTATTAAAAAACCGAAGGGAAACTGGTAAAAAGAAATAATCCAACGTTGTTCATCTGTGCTAGCTCTTTTGAAAACCGGTTAGTTTTGAAAAAATTATTGCGGCTAATCTATCCGTCCGAAAAGTGTGAAAAAATTACCAAGCGTGCTTCGAATATCATAAATAACCCTCGAAAAATCATTTTATCAAAAACCAAACGGAAAACCGGTAAAAAAAAATCATTGCTTGACAGTCTCGGTGAAAAGTATCAATAATCCTGCAATGCCTGTCCGGACAAAAAATTGAATATCTCAGAAAAAAAAAATGCTAAACCCTTTCAACAACCGCCATTTTGAAAAGGAGTAATCCCTCTTTTTTTAACTTTTTCCTTTTTATTTTTGCGATTTTTTTTTTACCCTCTACGTAATTTTGAAAAACTTTGATTTTCGACGATTTCGACTGACGATTCCGCACTTTCGAAAATCGCGCGTCAAATTTCGACAAATAGTCGTCTCGCTGTTTATCCATGAGTTCTTCAAAAGGGACAGTTTCAGCTTTGGTTTGGGTCATTTTTTCAAATTTTAGCAATTTTTTTAGCTGAGATATTGCATTCTTTCGATTCTTTTTCAAATATTTTCTTCATTTTTTTTTTTTTCCCCCCCCCCCCCCCCCCCCCTCGTGGCGTCACCTTCTCTTATCGTGAAAATCTTCAGGATGCTCAATTACCAAGCGTCCAAGATCCACGAGTCCAGGAATAAGGAGTACAACGAAAAGAAGAAGAAGAAGAGGAAGAAAAAGGAGGAGAACTGCAGCTGCGCACAAAGACGGATTGGAAGATGGGAACGAGGGGAGTCGAGGATAGGAAGAAGGCACAGAGGGCAGAAAATGAAGAGAGGAAATAAAGGAGGAAGGAAAGAGAAGAAGCAACCCGCTCGGGGATAATGATCGGATCGCGCAAGTACCCGGAGAAAGCCTTGCCTCCGATTTTTCTCTCCTTATTCCTGAGACTGCCGAGTTTGCCCGGTGACGTACCACTTCACCGTCCGAGCTCGCTTCTCGAATACTAACGAAAACCGGGTGAGCCAAATTTCATTCCCGCGTCTCTCGTTGTTATTGGATTATTTTTTCATAAATATTTATATTTTTTAGATGACATTTCGTCAGCGTTTAAATTTACCAAAAAAATGATATTTTATTTTTATTTGTGAAATTTATGAAATATTATGATTTTTTAGATTTATGAAATTTATGAATAATTTATGAATTTTTAGATTTATGAAATTTATGAAACATTTGTGATTTTTTAGATTTATGAAATTTATGAATAATTTATGGTTTTTTTAATTTATGAAATTTATGAATAACTTATGGTTTTTGAGATTTATGAAATTTATGAATAATTTATGAATTTTTAGATTTATGACATTTATGCATAATTTATGGTTTTTTAGATTTATGAAATTTATGAATAATTTATGGTTTTTTAGATTTATGGAATTTATGAAAAATTTGTGATTTTTTAGATTTATGAAATTTATGAATAATTTATGGTTTTTTAGATTTATGAAATTTATGCATAATTTATGATTTTTTAGATTTATGAAATTTATGAAAAATTTATGGTTTTTTAGATTTATGAAATTTATGAAAAATTTATGGTTTTTTAGATTTATGAAATTTATGAAAAAATTATGATTTTTTAGATTTATGAAAATTATGAGAAATTTGTGATTTTTTAGATATATGAAATTTATGAAACATTTATGATTTTTTTTATTTATGAAATTTATGATTTTTCCCCGGCCACTTTTCCGGGACCTTAAAAATCACGAGATTTGAAAAGATCGTAGAGTGAGATTCTTCTATGCCATGGAGATAAAATTGGTGTGCTTGGAAGAGCTTTTAACCGGACTTAAATAACGGCGTTTTCATATCGATTTACAAAAATTTGATTTTGATTTTGTTTATTTACAATTTTTGATAAATTTCATGAATTGATATAACTTATGAAATTTCTAAAAAAATATCTATAAAAAAATAAGAAAATAAAATGAAAAAATAATAAATAACAGAGAGAGAGAGAGAGAGAGAAAAGAGAAAGAAAATCATTAAAAAATCATTTTTTATTGATTATTTTATAAACAAAATTTATAAATAAAATAATAATTGATAAAATAATAATTAATCATTATTCTATAAATAAAATAATTATTATTGAAATAATAATTAATTATTATTTTCTAAATAAAATAATAATTAATAACGTAACGTTAACACCCAATATTTGTTTAAACAAATATGTCATAAAATTGACATACGACGTGGTGCGTAATTGTGGTTTCAATAAAATTGCTTTCGTTACCACATCCGAGGTGAGAACCGATGATCTCATCAAGGATGCGGTTTGGCTCCTGCAGACGTTTCCCATCGACGAGCTCGTTGGCATTAATCCTCTCTCTCTCTCTCTCTCTCTCTCTGTCTCCGGCTTCTCACTTCCGACAATTACGATCACGACGACTTTCCGCGAATCGGTAGCCCGAAACAAAAGTACCTGATTACCGTGCGCTTATAGCGGGACCGAGAATCGTGAACGAGGAAGAGCACACGCCGCGACATTCCACGATACACGTGTGCGCACTCGACGGACAAAAAAAAATGCATACGAATCTCCATTTTCCTAATTACTGCTAACTGGAATTATTATTAACACTGAAAAAATGAAAAAATAATGAAAATATCATTGAAATCGAGATGTGGTGTGAAAATGGACCCCCCACGGTTTTAAAGTAATTATTATTTTATTTGTAATTATTTATTATTGGCAAATCAAAATACAAAAAAAATGATATTTGTAATAATTGTTATGCCTCATTGTTAATAAATGAAAGCCCAGGATTTTTTTTTCTAAATATTATCTTTTTTTTTCTAATTATTATCTTATCTTATCTTATGTTATCTTATCTAAATATTATCTCTCTGGGTGATAATATAGATAACAGCTATTTTTTAATCTTTAATAATTTATTATAAACATTTATTTCAACTTCCATCTTAATTTTATCTTAGATATTTCATCTTTAATCTTCAATCTTAGATTTTATCTTCTAGATATTATTCCAGATATTATTAAAAAAATTTTTTTCGAATATTATTTGATCTTGTAATCCTCAGGTTATTACCGCAGATAATATCTGTATTATCTCACCTTTTATCATAGATATCGTTTCATCTTTTATCGCGAATATCATCTTATCTTTCATTTTAGATATCACTTATCTTAGATATTATTTTACTTTTTACAATAAATAAATATCGCATCTTGAATTTTACAATTTCAAACGATCTCATCTTTTATCTTAGATACTATCTTATTTTTTATCTTAGATACTATCTTATCTTTTATCTCAGATATTATCTTATCTTTTTTCTTCAATTTTTTCTTGCCTCTCGAAAATTCTTTTCTTTTTCTTTTGACCATTTTTTTCTTCGTCATTACAATTTTTCTCGCTTCATGCGCGCTCTCATCTTTTCCCTCCCCCTCCGCCCTTGTATCCTCCCCCCCTTTTTCTCTGCGGGCTTTTATCGTCGCCGTGCAAATTCCTCGAAGCTTCAGTGAAATGCGAAAGATGAGGAAGTAATGAGTGACTGGTCAGAAGACAGCGGCGAGCCGGGAGGGGTCGGGGGGGGGGGGCTTAAGGGGTTATGTGACGGGAAGAATAAAAGACGGAATGAAATAAAAGAATTCGCGCGACGGGACATCTTCGCGAAGCGTTGTTGCGAACCGTCCGAGACGTGAAATTGCATTATTTATTTGCTTCCTCGTATATACGTTAAAATAAAATATTTTTTATTTACATTTTACGCGCGTGGCTATTTTTCTTTAAATGCGAGATTTTCGAATGAGCTCTCGGAGAACGGAAGAAGAATAGGAAAAACGCCTTTGAATAACCGTCGTTAATTTAAAAAAAAAATGAAAAAAAAAATAATAATAAAATAAAATAAAAAATAAATTAAAAAATAAAATAAAGAAAAAAAAATCGAAAAAATAGAATTCAAATAAAAGAAAATTGAATAAATAAAAAAAATAAAAAAAGAGTATCGTCTTTAATAAAAAAAAATAATAATAATAAATAAAAATAGTCAGAAGGAGATGAAACAACCGTTTTTGATGAACAAAAAAAAAAAAAGATTCAGCGATTCTCATTGTTGTCCGTTAACGACGATGTATCGTAAAAGGATAGATCGCGAGTCGCGAATAAACGCAATTTAGCCAGGCGCCAACTCATTTGCACATATAAATTCTGCTTCTAGCGATGATGACTATGAAGAAGGAAGAGCTTGTTCGAGAACAGGAAATCGACTATTTATCGAAGTCACCTTAGTACTTCGTCTCATTTACCGGTGTCTCATTTCTCTCTCTCTCTCTTGGGTTTATTATTATTATTATTATTATTATTATTGTTATTATATTAACATTTGGGTTATCATCATAATTTCTCTCTCGTTATATTAAATAAATTATATTAAAATTGTATGAAAAATTATATTAACATAAAAACATTTATTGTTTTTAATTATATTAACAAATCAAATTTATAATTGAATTATAATTCACTTAAATCAAACCATTAGGTTTCAACAAAAATTCATTGACCTATGAAGAAAAAATAATTTTTCGAAAGAATGGGAACGTGCTAAAAAAAAAAAAATAATTGACTATGACAGGAGTGTCAAGCACGAAATTTTAATTTTTCGAGGGGTGACGAGGAAAAGCCGAGGAAAATTTGCTACGGCGTAGGAACTCTCGAGAGTTAGTTAAAACTACAGTCTCGCGTTACCCTGACCTCTTTCTCGAGCCTCCTCTCTTTTCCGGATGGTAGTCAGGCTCCGATACGACGCGATCTCTCTTTCATCGTTGTTGATGATTGTTGTTGTTGTTGCTATTGTCGTCGTTGTTATTAACCTTATTGTCGTTGTCGTTATACTTATTATTGTTGTTATTAGTGTTATTATTATTATTGTTGTTGTTGTTATCCTTACTATTGTTGTTGTTGCTATTCTCATTATTGTTGTTGTTATTATTCTTATTGTTGTTGTTGTTGTTATTCTTATTATTGTTGTTGCTATTATTCTTATTGTTATTGTTGTTATCTTTACAATTGTTGTTGTTGTTATTCTTATTATTGTTGTTGTTATTATTCTTATTGTTATTGTTGTTATCTTTACAATTGTTGTTGTTGTTATTATTCTTATTGTTGTTGTTATCCGTACTATTGTTGTTGTTGTTATTATTCTTATTGTTGTTGTTATCCGTACTATTGTTGTTGTTGTTGTTATTCTTCTTATTGTTGTTATTGTTGTCCTCATTATTATTGTTGTTGTTATTATTCTTGTTGTTGTTGTTGTTGTTGTTGGTATCCATACTGTTGTTGCTGTTGCTATTATTATTACTGTTATTGTTGCTATCCTTACTATTGTTGTTGTTGTTGTTGTTATTCTTATTATTGTTGTTGTTGCTATCCTTACTATTGTTGTTGTTGTTATTCTTATTATTGTTGCTGTTGCTATCCTTACTATTGTTGCTGTTGTTATTCTTATTATTGTTGTTGTTGCTATACTTACTATTGTTGTTGTTGTTATTCTTATTATTGTTGTTGTTCTTATTCTTACTATTGTTGTTGTTGTTTTTATTTTTATTATTGTTGTTGTTGCTTTCCTCACTATTGTTGTTGTTGTTCTTCTTCTTTGTATTCTTGTAATTCTCAATATAACTTTGATTATTGCTCTTTTTAAGGTTGTTATTCTTATTGGTATTATCATCATTATATCAATTGTTACGGTTGTGGTTTTTTACTGTTATTGTTATTATTATTATTTTTTGTATTATTATTTTTATTATTATTCGTGAAACACATTATTATTACCAACACCTTACATTCACGTTGAAATAATTACCGGGGTATTCTCCGATAGCGAATGAATTCGCGCGATCTGTTTCAATATCTTTTTTTGTTTTTGCTTCCATGTCTAATTATCGCAGAGACGGAGAGAGCTGTTCCAGCGTATACAGTAAAGCCTCGATCGCGCGGGAAACGTGCGCACAGCCCCACGAAAAAAAATCTTTCGTTTTCGTGGAAATATGACCTCATTGTTTTAGCGTTATTTGAGGTTATGGTGAAAATCTGACTTAGAGTTAAATGGACTTTAGATTCGGTTTCAGCGAGCCCAAAAACATATACTAAATGTGGTCGGACGCCCAAGGGAAAAAATTGTTTTTTGTTTACATTGTGCAATTAATTATCTTGATGTAATTATTGATTCCATTCATTATTCCGTGGAACCCAAAAACATTAAGTGTTCAGATATTCAATTGAACAACCCAAACAAACCCAAAACATTCAGTATACAGATATTTAATTGAACAACCCAAACAAACTCAAACAAACCCAAACAGACCTAAATAAGCCATAGTTTTTTTCAATTTTTGTTTTTCTGCGAATCAATTTCTCACTTTGCCTAAAAAACAACATTTGTCGTGCCTGTTTTCCAATCCAAACAAACCCAAACAGACCCAAGCAAACCCAAACAAACCCAAACAAACCCAAGCAAACCCAAACAAACCCAAACAAACCCAAACAGGCCCAAACAAACCACAGTTTTTATTTTTATTTGTCTGCGAGACAATTTCTCACTTTGCCTAAAAAAGAACATTTCCCGCGTAGCTGTTTTCTAACCCAAACAAACCCAAACAAACCCAAGTAAACCTAAACAGTTTATTTTTCGTTTTTCTCCGAATGAATTTCTCACTTGGCCTAAAAAACAACATTTTCCGCGTCTGTTTTGATAAATGTAACGTCTACTAGAGTTTCTTCAATAAAAGCAAAAAAAAAAAAAAGTAAATAAAAAACCGACATGTCAAGGCGAACCGAAATATTCCAATCTGGAAAATAGTTTCGCCGAAGTGTCTTCGTTTTTTTTTCACGCTTTGCACGATTTTTAAACTCGACGTAAACGAGATTTTGAATTTAACGGTTTTCCCCTTCCCTGCAACACAAGTGGAGGGGGAAAGAAGAGAATAAACGAGAATCTACTGTACAAACGGGGTGTCTACCTGGCGCCGTTCGCCCAGCCACGTCCTGTCGTTCAACGTAAATAAAAAGAAAATATGGGGAGGGGTAAAATAACAAAAAAGTCACTGTCTAATTACGCGCGTTTACACAGATCGATATCGCACCGTATCGATTACGGAACACGTGTGTATACGAGGCGTATTATCGTAATTGTGTCGTTGCGAAGCTTGTCCTTTTTTTTTTTTTATTTTTTTCTGCAGCCTCTCTCTCTCTCTCTCGTCTATCAATAATTATCGTTACGTATACTCGCCGATGTCGGTGCAATCACGCACCATCGATTCCACACCTTCATCGCTCTCACCTTCTCGTACTAATGCGAAAATTGAAAGATTCAAGTTTGCGGCTATTTTCGATCCGTTTATCGTGGCGCCCGGGTGACCACGCGGCTCGATCGAGGTGGAAAGGAGAAACGTTTTCATTAAAAGAAAATTTTTTTTTAAAATTTGTTTTTATACTTATTTATTTATTTATTTATTTATTTATTTTTTTCAATGCGATACTCGTGAATATTATGTTTCTTTATTATTATAAATATTTCTATATTTATTTACATTTATTTATTTTTTTTTTTTTCAATGCGATACTACAGTATTATGTTAATCTGTTATTATATAATGATAGCGTTGATAATAATATTAATATGTATTAATATTATTATCAATATATTATTATATTAATAATATTATTATTATTATTATATTAATATTATTAATAATAATATTAATATCTACTTATTAAAAATCGATTAAAAATTCAATAAATAAAAAAAACGAATTTAGAGCCAATTTGGGTTTGGTTTTATTATTAGTCGTTACTCCCACGGAGAAAAAAAACGTGATTTGATAGAAATTTGTTGTGTCCTGGATATCAATTTTTAATATTTTTTGTATTATTGCATTGATAAGATATATGATTTAATGAAATATTATCATTTGAAATGGACAAATGAATAAATGTATAAATTCATAAATAAATAGATGAGTGAATGAAAAAAATAATAAATAAATAAATAAATAAATAAATGTATGAATGAATTAATTAATTAATGACCAAATAAATAAACGAGTAAATAAATACTGAATAAATGTGCTTCTTTTTTTCTCTAGCCGCTCCCTTACAGAGAATAAGACAATCAATTTTGAAAACAGTAAAAAATGTACGAATTCGAAAATCAATAAACCAGTAAACGATTAAATAAATAGATCGACAAGAGAACAAATTCACAAATGCCTAACTGCATAAATTAACAAATTAGTAAATCATTAAACCGAATAAATAAATAAATAAAATAAAATAAAAAAGTTACAAATTAAATAAATTAATAATTAATCAAAATAAATAAATAATAAAATATATATATATACAAATACAAATTTATTAATAAACGAATAAAATCTTCAGGTTTCGTAATTTTTCAAATTCATCTGGCCATAATTCTCGAACGATTTTTTAAATAAAAAAAAAAAAGTTTGAAAAGCAGTGACGACACTTCGATATTAGCCGTTCGCAATGAAATTCGTTGTTGTTCCATTGACGCAGCGATACATATTCAGCATCCGGAAAGAAATTGATTACGGTGGTCGGGAGGACTAATTGGTTTCCGAAATTGATAAGCTGTGATTCCGCCCCCCTCTCTCTCCCTCTTCCCCACCCCCCGCTCCGCATTCGAACTCCGTTCCACCCCTCTCCCCCCTCCCCCGTCCTCGTTTTTCTCTTCGCATACGCACGTTCGCGGTTACTGACGTGTGTGGCTCGTAATGGCTTCGCCGAGATTCGCATCGGGCTTGAAAGAGCGGGAGAGGAAGCCCAAGGGACCGCGAGATAAGCAGCGACGAGTATGAATAACAAAATTCACATGAATAAGCTCGCGAGTGACCGGAAACCGATCCACTTCTCCGCAAGAAAACCTTCAACCGCAAATCTTCTTAATTTATTGCCTGTTGATTTTTTTGTTTTTTTTTTTTTGTTTTATTATTGCTTTTATTATTACGGGATAATTTATTATTAGAGTTTGACACTGAAATTTGAGACCGACAGCTTCCAATTCACCAGATTTCGTCACGTTTCCTTATCGTGATCACGTTTCTTTTTTTTTCGATTAATTTCTGGGATTTTTAGGCATATTGGGGGTAATATGGACCCCCGGTATTTTTTTTTTTGATTGCATTTTTTTTTTTTGGATTTATTTCAAAATATTATTTTCGCGTCTTAAATATCGTGTCGTTTATTTTTGTTTTAATCTATTCGTGCGATTTTTTCACATGTTTGGGGTAATATGGACCCCCTCGGTATTTTTTTTTCGCGTTGAAAATTTTTTTTTTTCGATATATATCAAAATATTATTTTCGGTTTGTAAACTTTTTTTTTTAGATTCAAAATATCGTGGTATCGTTCCAATTTTTTCTATTAATTTCTTTGATTTTTTCACATATTGGGGGCAATATGGACCCCTTGAATATTTTTTTTCGGGTTGAAAATATTTTTTAAAATATATTTCAGATTATTAATTTTCATTTTCAAACTGTTTTCTTTCATTTTCAAAACATCGCGGTCTCGTTGCCTTTTTTTCGATTAATTTCTACGATTTTTTGACACGTTGGGGTAATATGGACACCCCGAAAAAAACAGCCCCGGTGAGATTTTTTTTGGTTTTCAAAATATCTTTTGGAAGCTTTGCGACTTGCTTTTCGAATTCAATTAAACGGTGAAAAATTTGCGATTGTTTTACTAGTTTTTTTATTTTATTTGTTTCTGTTATTTTTTTTGCACATTGGTGGTAATATGGTAATATTTTTTTTTAATTGTGCATTTTATAGTAATATCATTATTTTTGTTATTATTCGATGAGGTTAGAGAATGTAAAGTGAATTTTCGACAGTTTTTCGCGATGACACAGAGTGATTCATTTTGGACTTTTCCTTACCTCGTGATACACGTACATACGTGTGTTTACATCTATAGATATTCGCAGTGACGTTCGATGAGTCAGATATTAAATGACGCTCGAGCTAATAAGCCTCCCCTTTCCTTCTGCTCTGACGTATTCCTTATCGTGTCTGACGTATTCTTGAAATTCCCAAAAAAAAGGTTTTAAAAACAATTTTCAGAATTTTTTTAAAAACAATTACGAAAATATTTATTCTTACGAATTTTCGAAATATTTTTTAATCATCTTAATTTTCTAGTTTTTTTTTTATGTTTATTGTATATTCTAGGGTTTTAAATAAAGAATTCGTAAAATAATTGTCAAAATATAAAAAAAATATTAAAGGATTGTTTTTTTTTTAAATAATTTTTTTTAAAACGAAATATGAAATGAAATTTTTATGGAAGAACTAAACCAAAAAATTCTCGATAGATCCATAAAAATAAAAATTCATACAAAATCGAGACGAATTTTAAAAAATCCTCGAACCCAAGAAAAAAAAAAATTTTAAACCAAACGAACCAAAACGCAAAAAAAAATTTCAACAATTTTGAATTGTACGTATTTTTGTTTTCAATTTTTCTACACACAAGCTTTTATTTTGAAAAAAAAAAAAAAAAAAAAAAATAAATATTCAAAAAATTCGTTAAATTGAAAAGACATTTCGACCGCGTTCGTCGAATATTAAAATAATTGAGAAAATAATTATTCTTCTCTTCGTTGATTGAATGTTTCACGAGTTTACGTTCCTCTCTCTCTTTCTCGTAAAAGATGGCGCCTCTCGGATTTTAAACGCGCCAGGCACTAATCTCGTGCGCGGACAAAAACAACGCAACGTAAAATAAAACGCCGATGGCTTTCTCGGCAAACCGCAGATAGACGGATTTCTTTTTTTTTTCAATTTTTTTTTTTTTTTTTCGTTTATTTTTTATTAAAAAAAAAAAAAAAAAAAAAAAAAAAAAAAAAAAAAAAAAAAAAAAAAAAAAAAAAAAAAAAAAAAAAAAAAAAAAAAAAAAAAAAAAAACAAAAATTACGGTGTGTATGGAATTTGTGGTGTACGCGAGTACACTAATTACGTTTGCACACTTGGCTCTGGTATAAACGCGATCCTTCATTATCCGGTAGCTTTGATTGTCAGGAAAACCAAGGATTGCGAAACGATTTTCGTAATTGACTGGTGTACTCGACGCGATAGAGTGTCTTCAACGTTCGATTTTATTCCCGAAAGATTCGGTAGATGGGCCTCGAAAGAAAAAAAAAAATTGTCATTTTTAAGAATTTTTTTTTAGATTAATTTTTTTTTTTTTTTAATTAAATATTTCATTTTTATTTATTTTTTTTTTTGAGGGGAGAGATAGACAGAATATTTGAAACCAACTCGTGTTTTCAATTGCCAGTTTTCAGTTATCAATTATCAAATATTCTCAGTGAATTATAATTATTGAGTTGAAATTACCAATAATCAATTATCAGTTGGCGATTATCAATTATCGTATGAATTCTCAATTACAATGATCAATTATGATTTATAATGATTAATTATCAATTATGATGATCAATTATAAATTATAATGATAAATTATTAATTATAATGATCAATTATAAATTATAATGATGAATTATCAATTATGATGATCAATTATAAATTACAATGATGAATTATTAATTATAATGATCAATTATAAATTATGATGATCAATTATAAATTATAATGATCAATTATCAATTATAATGATCAATTATCAATTATGATGATCAATTATTAATTATAATGATCAATTATCAATTATAATGATCAATTATTAATTATAATGATCAATTATAAATTATGATGATAAATTATTAATTATAATGATCAATTATAAATTATAATGATGAATTATAAATTATAATGATGAATTATTAATTATAATGATGAATTATTAATTATAATGATCAATTATTAATTATAATGATGAATTATTAATTATAATGATCTATTATTAATTATAATGATCAATTATCAATTATGATGATCTACTATAAATTATAATGATTAATTATTAATTATAGTGATCAATTATCAATTATAATCCATAATTATTAATTACCAATTATCATTTATGATTATCAGTTATCATATATCGTATATAATTATCAATTATAAATTAATATATATAATTATCAATTTTCAATTATCATTTATGTTTATCAATTTTCAATTATCAATTATATTTATCAATTATCAATTATCCTAAGTCTCTAATCTTAGTTCCTTTTCTTTTTGTTTGGTTTTTTTTTTACTTTTTTTTCCATTTTCGTTTCATTTCCGTTTTTTCCGTTGTTCCTTTCAAGAGGTCGACAGAGTCGAAACGGAGGTGTCGCAAACGACGTCTGGGTTGGCTTTTAATTGTCCGCGGTTTTCAATTATCCCGCTTTCCCGAAGGCTATATTTGCACATTGAGACAAAAAGGACTCGAAAGGATAAGCAACTGGCAGTCCAGTGTATTGGGGGGGGGGGGGGGGGGGGGGGGGGGGGGGGGGGGGGGGGGGGGGGGGGGGGGGGGGGGGGGGGGGGGGGGGGGGGGGGGGGGGGGGGGGGGGGTTTGTTGGTTGGTTGGTTGGAAGGCTCGCAAATTCATTCGGGTTTTCGGCAGGCTTCGGTAATTGATGGCTTCTGGCCTCCCAGGAGCAAAACGAGGGACCAATTATCTTCGGCGTTTCATGGGGGTCCTACGGGCCCAAAAGTCCGAAACGAGATGGACAAATATCCGGTGAAACGAAGAGAATAGTAAAAAAAAAGATAAAATTCCAAAACAAGCCCAAACGAGCACTCTTAGATAGCCCGGAAGAGGTTTACTTTTAACCGTCGAATTAATCTGATCAAATGAATTTCGTATTTTACAAAATTATAAATTGTATGGAAATGTATAATTTTGATAATTATAATTTTTGTAATTTAATTATAAAATTATAAAATTATAATTTTAGTAATTTAATTATAAAATTATAAAATTATAATTTTAGTAATTTAATTATAAAATTATCGAATTATAATTTTATAATTGAAATAAATTTTATACAATAAATTTTATTTTATAATTAAAATAATTTTTATAAAATCAATTTTATAATTGTAACATTTATTTTGTCCCATGAACACGAATCAACCATTTATTTCCCTCAAAACCCAAGATTTCGAGGAAAAAATGTCAAAAATATATTTGAGAAACGGTTTTTGCATTTTTCCCAGTCTGATTTTGTACTATCGGCAAAAACGCGGGCATATTCGTAATCAGCGGAAAATTTCTGATCAAATATACCCTTTTAATACTTAGAAAACGGAAAAAAAAAATTTTCGTCCTCCCAGGCCACTTTACCGGAATCTCAAAAATCACGATATTTCAAAAGGCCGTAGGATGACATTCTCGTAGGCTATGGGGATTCATTTGGTGGGTTTGGAAAAGGTTTTTGCCTGACTTAAATAATGGCGTTGGATTCGTATCGATATCGCTAATAGTTTTTCCAGAAAGTCCACTTGAAAAATCGCAAAAAAAGAGGCAAAGGGGTATGTATG
>JAPYZI010005527.1:0-14914 GCA_030523105.1 Ophioninae sp. A BG-2022a | reverse complement strand
AAGTCAAACAAATTTGAACATTTTTAGCGAAATTTTCATAGTTTCCAAAGTTTTTAGCCCAAGTCAAACAAATTTGAACATTTTTAGCGAAATTTTCATGGTTTCCAAAGTTCTGGACCCAACCCAAACGAATTCGAAGATTTTTATGGAAATTTTCATGGATTCCAACGTTTTGGGCCCAACTCAAATAAATACGAAGATTGTAATGAACATAGTCGAGTTTTTCATCATTCTAGAGTGGTCCAACTAACTATGATATGCCACTTCCGTAATTGTAATAATAATGGACAATACGGGCATTGGCCCACATAATTGTAATCTGTGCCTGAAGGCGGACGCGTAGCGCATCAAGCTTTCCGAACAATCGTTGCCTAAACCTGCAAAAAAGGTACGAGCAGCTTAGGAGTACTCAGAGAACAAACAGCGAAGGCCAATTACGTTGCCATTGGACATTAGAGGTATATAAGAATATTCGAGGATTTTATATTACGAAAACTCTTTTAAGCGGTTGAACGTGACTTTCTCGAAAGCACGTTTTCTGGTCCCCGGAAACTCGAACAAATTTTTACCAAACGATTTAAAAATTCAACTTTTAATCCGAAACTGTATTGTCCACAGAAGCACTTACGATTTTTTCGTTTAATTGCACCATTGTTTTGTCATAAACAATTTTCTGATTCGACTATTCGCGATTTTTTTTTCGAAAGCCCATTACGCATAATCGAAAAATATTTGGTTCCTTGGTCTAGATTAAAATTACTACGGTTCCACCCTTGGATCGTTAAGAAAAAAGTCAGCTTCTAATTGTTTATCAAAACTGAACATCCATTTTCAAGGTGCATTTTTGGACATATTTTTATTAAAACCTTCAAAATAATAAAAATCATACCGAATTTCAGTGTCTTTTCCACACACATTTTCGAAAATATAAATTTTTCGAAACGTAAATTTGTCAAAGTATACATTTTCCCGAATATACATTTCGTCAAATATAAAGTTTTCAAAATATACATTTCACAAAATATACACTTCTCAAACAACACATTTTCCAATTTAAAAATTCCCAAAATTATAAACTTCCCAAAATACACATTCTTCAAAAATGAATTGTAATTCCAAGTAAAATTCCAATCCATTTTATAATGGCACTGCTAAAAAATGTTAGAAATATGCTCACTTTCTAAACTCTCCGGCCTTACCGTTAAACTATACACAGAGAGCGAAATATACTTTCGTGGTTGGTAAACGAGACGTTGGAGGGAGTGGGGATAGCGATGCTGGAGAAAGTTTCGGCAGGCTCAACCCTTCGTGTCTATCCCTCTCTTTGGTACGGCTGTTCCAGGGGCTCGCGAGGATCGCGCGGTCTCGAAGTAGTACAAGCGAGTTTTGGTCAGGCCGGATATTAGCGGGGTTCGTGAAAGCCCGATGGTATATATCGTACAATCTGGTCAACGTTATTCTCGGTTTATCGTTGACCTATCTGATCTTTCGCGATCTCGAGGTTGCCGGAGTCACGAGAGACTCTTTCCCTCTCTCCCTCTTTAGAAAACTTGAAGAATTTTACAGACGAAATAAGATTTCGTAAATATATATAATTTTTTTCTATCACGAATATCAGAGACTTCGGCGGGTATCAGGGTCTGAGTTTTGAAGGGTAAAGTTGGAAATGAATAATTGTTGAACGTGCTGAATCGTTCAGTGGCACTCGGGGGATTGGGATCACGAGAAAGGTTTTATATTTAAATTGTACTTTGCCCTTTGTGCGATCGAACGGTTTGATAATAGACTGTAGGAAAGGGCCTGTTCCCATTCTCCGAGCGTTTAAGCTACTTTTGCTCGGTCACAGAAGAAGAAAAAAAAAGCAGATAAAGAAAAAGGAGCAGAGTTTGAAATGAGCTTGTCGTATTTGGATCAGGCTCATCTGCGATTTACATCGAATGAAAATCCGTCGATGAAAAATAAATTCCCTTTGCGAAAGCTTGGAAAATTTCGAGGATATCAGCCGTCAAATTTCGAGATTTTCTTTTACTTTTCCAATATATGAATTCTCGTGTCCGATAATACGATTGGATGAGTTATTCGTGCTTAAAATTTGATGTGCATTATTGATGATCCTCGGGTTTGTCGAAATGTCATTTTTTTTGTTACACCCGATTGATTATTTAAACACACTGATACGTTTGTTTGGGTTTAATATTTTTTTTTTTTCACGTCGAAGGTTTCCCACCGACGTGATATAAATTTTCACAGGCGTGACCCTCAAACCTCCGAGAAGACCCGCTGAAAGTCTTTCACCGTACTTTTCTATCGGAAAACATAAAAGATCCTAACACCGTGCTTTCAACTTCTCTCGTTTTCCTCTCGCGTTCAGGAATCGCTGAGCCTCTTCGTAAACGCATTAAAGGTAGGAAAAAATTGCCGCAACATCTTGCGTTCTCCAAATGCATGCATAGGTCAAATAAATATTCCGAGCCGGTTACGGTTGAGTGAAGCTTGTCGGTGGCCGATACTGATCAAATGTTGATTCAAACAGTCTCGTGTTTGCGTCTCGCGAAATTAAAAGAGGAACAAAACCTACTTGGACTTCAAGTAGGACTTAATTTAATGGCAGAATTCTCGTTGCACTAAACTTTGGTTGTGGTAAAATTCTTGGAGCATCAAATATTAGACATGATAGAATTTTAGTTGCATTAAATATTCAACACGGTAGAATTCTTGTTGCATTAGACTTCAGACGTTCTTGCTGCGGTAAAATTTAGACGTGTTCGAATTATTGAATGAATATAATTAGACACGTTCGAATTCTTGAATGAATTTAATTAGACATGTTCGAATTCTTCAATGAATATAATTAGACATGTTCGAATTCTTCAATGAATATAATTATACAAGCTCGAATTCTTGAACGAATATAATTAGACATGTTCGAATTCTTGAATGAATTTAATTAGACATGTTCGAATTCTTGAATGAATATAATTAGACATGTTCGAATTCTTCAATGAATATAATTATACAAGCTCGAATTCTTGAACGAATATAATTAGACACGTTCGAATTCTTGAACGAATATAATTAGACATGTTCGAATTCTTGAATGAATTTAATTAGACATGTTCGAATTCTTGAACGAATATAATTAGACACGTTCGAATTCTTGAACGAATAGAATTATACACGAAAGAATAGTTGATTCACCAAAATAACAAGATGAACATCAAGAATTCGACTCCGAGTAAGCCAAACGAAGTGTCCTCGAAAACGGGTTGAAATTTTCGATTCGGAAGTGTACAAAAGTAGCTCCCGCGTATCGAAGCCCAGACCATAAAATATGCCACGAGAGTGGAGTGGTGTACGGTGCGGAGAGTTGTAGGGTTTAAAAAAAAAAAAAGGTCGAAACGGTATACCTACGCGAAATATCCTGGCGGCGGGTTGTAACCGAAGGACCTATGCATCACGGACTTTAAAAGTAACATGCACACGGTAGATACGTATGGTAGTTCGACACGTGTACGTGGAGGTAGGTAGTAGTGATAGAGTGGGGTGTATAGGTACTCGGTTCGACAGTTCCTGAATGGGCGATGCGCGTTTCCTTTCGCTCCCTGCCCATTGACACCACTCTCACGACATCACCGTTTACCAAGTGAAAAGAGGGTACAGAGGTTGAAATACGTGTGTCGAATCGCATTCATATACACCAGCCGTGAGATCGAGACCAAGACGGACGAAAGACTTAAGAAGAAACGGTGGAGAGTGGAGCCCCAGACACAGGTTTGTATTCACTCGAAACGAAGAGAGTGAAGAGAACGGGGCGGGGGGGGGAGGGGGGGGGGGGGGGGGGGGGGGGGGGGGGGGGTGCAGAGAAAGAGAAAGAGTGAGAAAGCAACTGTAGTGCCAATCCAAGACGTATACGAATGCACACGTAGAGGCTGAGGGGGTTATGTGAGAAAACCAGGGGAGAGACCATCGGGCGTCTGACAAATACGGAACTACTTCACTTCTCACGATCTTCGACGCTTCTCAATGTCTCTTCGTTGAAACGACGTACGTACACTCGTACTCCGCCCGTCTGTGTATGTATACAAAGTGTACGAGCTGCTTTCATCCAGAAAGCAACCTCTCCGATTGCTTTGTAGCTTCGAGTAGCAAATTTTGACTGGCTCTCGTACCACTTTCGTGCATTCTGATTTTAACGCTTGAGCGAAGGCCCAAAGAAATAAAATCGTTCTTCTTAACGGGACGAATTGGTAGCCGTGTTTATTTTGTTTTGGGCTTTTTTGATCGATTATTCGGGCGGGTGGCAACGATAAATATGTGGGTAATTAAAAATGACGGTTCGGGTATCTTGAAGGAAAGGGGAACGTCAGAATTGGGCTGTGAAAATGGGGATTCGTGACATTTTTGGAAAAACTTTGGGCGTGTTTTATTTTTATTTTTTACACGATTTTTCGTTATTCAATGAAACTATTACTGGATCCGGTAAGTAGTTTGATTGTTTGTTTATTTTTGTTAGTTATTGATAATTTTCGTGCCATTTGTCACCGAAAAATTGAAGAGGGAAGAATTCTTTCCTGATGATCGAAACCCCATAAAAAACAAGCTGTCAAATTTTATCCAATAATATGGATTATTAAAGTGCATTGCCATATTTTTGATAAGTGATTCAATTAATTATATTTTTTCATGAAATTTGGGAAGTAACTTTGTAGGTAAATGTACATACGAATTAACATCCAAAAGGATTTTCAATCATTTTGCTTTTCCCTTTAAAATGATTTGTTGAAAATAATTAAATAACAATTTTTAGGTCGGCAAAGTAGTTTTATTCCCCAATTAGAAGGTAGCAAATAATTTGCAACGCGTTGTAACTGTCAGCCGAGAAGTTTGCCTAATTGCCGCCACCAGATTCACGTATTCCTCCAATATATAGATCACTGCAGCTGGAGAATTCTTAGCTCTTCGGTTAACTCTGACGTGACACGAAATAGAACGACCATAACCACAGAAATTCGATAAACATAATTTCGTTTAATTTTCCGTTTTGATAGAATCAGACTGGAAATCGATCGAAACCGAAAAAGTTGTTTAGTTAAATGACGCAAAGCGAACATCGTGGCTGGAAATAATCCATTCCTTCAAATTCAATGCTGCTTTGCGTCATTTAACTAAACAACTTTTCTATGATACAAATAATTCTTGTATTATTATTTTATCGAGGATAAATAATTAGAAAAAAATTATCTTTCATCAAATTATCAATAATAATTATTAATAATTTCATGAATTTTTTAATATCCACCCGATAATACGTTCAAAAGAAAATAGATAAAACAAAGGAGACAAAACTCGAAGAGGTAACAATTCAACCGTTTACTTTCTTCCAACAATTTTTCATCCCCGTTTCAAGAATACTTCCAGGCTTGATACTTTTGCAATTCTGGAGAAACGCCAATTGCGTATCCACGAGATCGGAGCTTGTGTACGTCGAAGGCAGGCTTCGCAATTACATTGAAAAGTCAAAGTGAGCATAGCGCGCTCGCGCGGCGTCAAAGGGCGTGCCAACCGAGAGAAGTGTAAAAACTTGGAGCGAGACGTTTGCTGCGAGAAATACTCTTTCCAGGGGTCTCCTTCGAATCTTCAAGACCATCTGCTGGCAGGGAATGCAAAGAGCAAGCTGTCTCTTCTGTCAATGCGAGACGGAAAGAGAGAGAGAGAGAACGAGAAAGAAAGGGAAAGAAAGAGATTGATTGATTGGTTTATTTATTCTTGTAATAATCTAAATAAATATTGTTGGGAAAAAAATACGGAAGCAGATCGTGCAAGAAAATCGTGTGCTAAATATTAAATAAATATTTTGTGTTTATATATATATAAAATGTAAAAAAATAGAAAAATATATATACATATTGATATTTTCTAGAATTTTTTTTTTCGATAAGATATAGAAATATATATATTTTTTTTCGAAAAGAGGAAAAAAGAGATTGATTGATTGATTTATTTATTATTGCGATGAGAGAGAAAGAGAGAGAGAGGAAGAGAAAACTGGAAACATCAACGTAGACAAATAAGGAAAAAATGATTATTAGTCGCAGGCAAATAGAGATCAATGTACTAGACAGGTATCAAATGCCAAGGCAGGAGATGGATGAGAAAGTAATGAGACAGCTATCGCGGGCGTATTTCGAACAAAGGAGATGTGACTTTTATCGTAATTTATTCACAATGACGCGAGAGGGAATCCACTTATTTTTAGATATCGGGCGTCGCGAGAAAGCGCTCTTGCAAACTGTAGCCTTCGGGGATCGCTGAAGACGGATGACTGGCTATATTTATCAAGCGTTTTTCACATATTCCGCTACAACGACCTCGCATCGACAGGACGTTCTCATCGGCAATCGTGCGAATCGGTGCATTCATAAATTGTCGAAATAATTCATTATGTATAAAATAACAATCTTTTCCCAAATTGGTGATGAGAAATGTTCTGGGGGTGACTGGTGGATTCCAGCGTGGAATTATTTGAGGCTTGACGTCATGACTAATGAATGTAGAAATTAAAGACAAGATTGGAGATATTAATTAATAGAACGAATCAATTATATTGGATCGTTACGTGGACCGCGTTCTTCTTTAATCGATTTCAAGAAGGTAATATTTTATCAGTCCTTATTTATCGCCAGCGATACGGAGGACTTATTCATTTTTTTACACTCCGATAAATCCAAGTTGAAATTTTCAGCTTATTTCAACTCTGCAGCTTCTCACGATGCCGAGGGACGAAGGTGTACCCAAGCGTATCAAATTTGAGGCAAAATTAACTCCTGCCTTGAAGTCTACAACGGGAATGAATTTTCCTTCCTTCACTTTGAAGAGCTCGGTGGAACGCCGATGTAGCTTGAATGCCACGGTGCATTCGGGGTAAGCGTGCGCACCCACTTTGTCCCCAAACGGGCTAAGGCTGATTGCTCGTTTACGGCAGCCCCCAAGCTTCAATGGAGAATTACTTTGGATAATCAAAATCGACGCGTCGCTTGATTCTTGTATTCTTATTTTTATAAAAAAAGAAGAAAGAAGAAATGAGAATTAATTTTATTCGCGTTCGAAATTCGTTTCGATTTGATGATCAGTAAAAACTTTGAGGTCACCTTGGATGCTGGTTCAGTTATGAACATCCGTACGCGTTTTGATTTATAATTTTTTCGAAGAGACGATCAAATTTTTCTGATCTTCATATCTAGTCTCGTATAATTTTGTGCCTTTTTTTTTGTGTGTTTTACGAAGAATTATTACCTACCTATTCGGAAGATTTATACATTTTGTTCAGATAATTTGCTTACTTTTTCAAATTTTGTCAGCCGGAGAATATTTATACTTAATAGTATATTTATATTATCATTATATAACTATTTTTTATATCACGTATTATTGATTATTTTTTATTTACCAGATATTATTGCATTATAATATCACTACATATTTATACATATATATATATTAATAAATAAATTCGACATTTAATGAAAAATTGTTGGTAAGATTTGCGAAATGGTCGGTAGACGTCATCGTGCAATAATAATTATTATTACAGTACATGTCCTCGGTACATGTTTCGTCGAAAAAAAATTACGCGCTCGGTCGGTTTTCGCGGACAATTAAAAGGGGAACTCAAGGTAGACGGCTCGGTGTGCAAGTACGTGGTTTTGTCCAGTATTAGGACTTCCGGCGTTAAGTAGCTTCAAGCAAGGCTCGAACGAAGCCGAGGGGCCTTCGAAGACGAAGAATTTCGTCTCGGGACTCGGAGTCTTGACAATTCGCTGTTACCCAAGCCGCAAACTTCTTCCAACTTTTTCCCAAAGAGGATCAGGCACGTTTTTCTTCGTTTTTTTACATCGGGACATTTTATAATGTGATTGGAGGTGGAGGTATGGTACGGTGGAGGGCGAGGTATGATGGTGATTTGTCGAAGCAGCGATGACAAAGGAGGCGAGTGATAAGAGGATAAAGGACACGGTTCCGTGTGGTCAAGCTTTGGACTTCGATACAGGAACGAGGAAGAGAGGGAACAAGACAAAAGGAGGAGAGAGAGAGAGAAAGAGAGACCCCAAAAAAGTGTACGGAAAGTACGAGAAGTGGAGATAGAAAATTGGTGGATGGAGAAAGAGTGAGAATGAGATAGAAGCGAGACAAAGCTTTCAAGAGCTGCCAATAACTGTTGTACTCCATGGACCA
Source organism: Ophioninae sp. A BG-2022a (assembly GCA_030523105.1). Lineage (NCBI taxonomy): Eukaryota > Metazoa > Arthropoda > Insecta > Hymenoptera > Ichneumonidae > Ophioninae sp. A BG-2022a. The sequence goes on along the minus strand of JAPYZI010005527.1, from coordinate 6,682 downwards.
GGTCCACCAGTGGAAGTTGGAAACCGGAAGCAAAGACAACATCGATGCCCGGTACAGAACAAAAGAGAACTCGAGGAGGCTACACTACGAGTAGGTACGTTCGACGTCCCATATACCAGGTTGGATCTTTTCCTTTCTCCCCCCCCCCCCCCCCCTCTCTCTATCTCTCTCTCTAACTCTTTCTCTCTTTCTCCCTCTCTTTGTGAAAGCTCTCTACGCTACAGCGTTGACAAAACGAAACTACTTGGACTCTCGCGGAGCCCTCGTCTTCTGGTTTACCTCAGGAGAGGGATCCCCTCTCTCTGTCGACGAGAATTTTGCGATAGCCGGTCGTTTTTTCATCGTTCTCGGTACCGTCGTTCGCTCACGTGAAACCGACAGGCGGACACGAACTCGCATTGACAATCGTTCGTACCCAAGCTTTTGCACCCACTGGCCGAGCTACCGGCGTCTCTTCCGTCTCTCGATACTCCTCGGATAAGATTGAACCTTCGAGTCACCGAATAAGAAAAAGAACACGGGGGAGGAACGAACACGAGAAACAACTGCGCGGGGTTGATCGGAAAATCGCTGCTGATGTCAAACTCCGCATTGAACCGGGAACGATTAGAGAGGCGGACTTTTGTTTCGACAAAATGAACCCCCAATGGCTAAATCCGGAATACTTGGAGATTTTATTGGACCATTCGATATCGATGAGAGCACAAGTCGCTTCATGGTCTTCGAGTCAGCCGAGTGTTCCTTTTTTACATTTTTATTTTTTATTTTTTTTTTTTTTTAGTGTCTTAATATTTTGTTTCGCATCTGAATTCGAAATTTCACAATGGGCGTTTCAGAAATTTTTGGGGTTTCGATTTAACGAATGTTTTTGAATATAAATTCGAGAATTAGAAAAAAAAGCTTTACAAACGTCAATTTCAGCGTAATTGCGTAATTACGACATTTTTAATGCTTATAGATTTGACGAAAATGCTTGCAAGTTTCGTTGAATCATTGTTCGTGCTAATTGTCAACCGAAAAGCTTGAAGATCGAAATTTGTTTGATAATATTTCATTGAATATTTAAATTGAATACATGTATATTTCAACAATACATTATGATGCAAAATAAAAACGAAAATTCAAATTATACATAAATATGCAAAACTATAATACATACATAGCAACATTCTGTCTTTTTCGAGACATAAATCGAGCTATATACTTTGAACATAATTTCCTTGAATTTCGGTGGAAACTCGTTCGACTGAGAAGACGATTAATTTCGACCCTTAAGTGGATCTCCTCCTTTGAATAAGAGTATAGTTTTATTCAGCAAAATTGGATTTCCATTTAATCCGTTTTACCTATCGCAGCGCAGCTGTCGCGCCAAATTCTTGCTCGTCGCAGGTCCATATGGGGGCATCATGAGAAAAGGAAATTCGAGCAAAGGACGGCAATAGTGAATTCGAATGGGCGCACCGTCTTTTCAATTTTTCTTTCCATCTCGTATAGTGTTCTCAAAGATGTAATATAAAAAATTCTGTTTTTTTTTCTTATCTCGTGCGAGAAAATGTGGTTTTTTTCCTCACTATCTTAGCTCATACGTCGAGAGTAAGTAATGATGATTACTGGTCGCAAACGTTCGTTTTAATTTCGAATTGAAATTAAAAAAAAAATGCAAACAAAATTGTAGAAAAGTGTTAACGCTTATTTTCGTATTTCTGGTTTTACCGACAAAAACTTTGGACGAAAAATGTACTTGATTGTTCACTAACCTGTCTCTTTCGTTCTATCGTTGCGATCATGAGTTTCTTCCCCCCTTAAATCTACGATTCCTGGATTGGACCAACCTTTCCAATTTAAGTTGGGAAAGAGTTCGTTAGGATTCGTCTGTTTAGCGATTCAACAATAAATCACGGAACAACTTTGACCATTTCTGACGAACGCTTTTCCCTGCATCATTGGTACATAACTGGTACTTTCAGCGTGTTTAGTAACCAATCTTTTATCAATATCGGCAACTCAAACGAACCGCGACGATATCAAAGTTCATCAAAGCTTCGTTGTTCCAGTACAAAAATCAATATTGTTTAATAACTTTAGACCAATATCTCCACGGAGATTGGGGAAGAAACTCATGATCGCAACGATAGAACGAAAGAGACAGGTTAGTGAACAATCAAGTACATTTTTCGTCCAAAGTTTTTGTCGGTAAAACCAGAAAAAAAAAACACAAAAACAAAAAAAAAAAAAAAAAAAAAAAAAAAAAAAAAAAAAAAAAAAAAAAAAAAAAAAAAAAAAAAAAAAATAAAACACTCTATCCCAAAGTCCACGCGAAGCAATCACAGAATTTTTCAGAAACACCCGAAACCCTATAAAACTTGAACCGTACGTTTGATCCGCAGAAAAATAAAAAGTGCAGCGAGTAAAGGGGATGTATTGGGTTCAGCCTACGGGAATACTTTACCACTTCCATCGAGAACCCAACGAAAAAACAAAAAAAAAAAGAAAATAAAAAAAGAAAAAAAAAAAAAAAAAAAAAAAAAAAAAAAAAAAAAAAAAAAAAAAAAAAAAAAAAAAAAAAAAAAAAGGAAAACAAAACGGAAGTCGCGTTACAAAACGACAACGAAGTGTTCAAAAGTGAATTTCAGGTAGTCCGCGGGCCGGCATATTTGGTGTTGGGATTTATGTTTGATCTGGTCTCTTGGCCATGTTCCATTCAATCTCTCGTTTGTACGTATACGTGTCGCATAAAATACATACGTTAATGCACATACACGGTAGAGGTTCGAGTGACCCGGGCAATTCCATCTGTTCCCCAATGTCATGTTTCAATCCCCCGTCCTCCGTCTTCGGATCGTTTTCCCTACGTTCCCGATCCTCGTACATCTCCCTCTGTCTCGTTCGGTGTGACAGAAGCTAGTAGAGTACAATCGACGTTAGTCAACGTATTACCAATTCCATTTCCCTTCTGTACCGGACCGATCGAGGGATTTCTCTTCCCGGTGCCTGACACCCAACCCTCCGAGCTATCACTTTCTCTCTTTCGCCCATCGCTCTCCGTCTCTCTCTCTCTCTCTCTCTTTCTCTAATAAATATCATTTTCTCTTCCTCTTTCCCCGATAGCCACGGTATTTTCACTCAATGTATCAATGATTGCATTGGCCCAGGACACGTTTCCATTATGATACCTACGTCAACGTATTATTCGTTCCACTTCCTCTTCGCATCGATTCCGGTCAATGCATTATCGATTTCGACATTCTACGTCATTGTTTCCAGTCAATTGAGCGTCTCGATGCCTCTCTCGCTCGCTTTTACGCTCGGCAACAATTCTGTGCCTTCCTCTCTTTTCGTTTCGACTCTACGTTCCTCCATCCATTGGCCCCTGCGCCAAATACAGTAACGGCGCCACTTGTACCTTTAGAGGAAGGTTACCTCCTCTCCAACCCCCCACCTCTCGCATACGCCCGGGTCCATCCTCTGGCAAGATCGTTTCGATTTTTCAGGAAAAATCCCGCTCGTAAAAGTCCCCCGATCTCAGGATGGAACGAGAAAAGCCTCTCGCACGGTGCGCTATAATACACCGAGCGATGAATGGGAATACCGGCAGGAATTATTTTACGACCCGGGGGGTGACGAAGAACCGTTTCGGAGGATGAAGGAGGCAAAAGGAAAACCTATTTCTGACGATGATTTTGTGACAATGTGTCCTTTGGGGGTGCTCTAGTCTTTCAGCGTTTTTTAAAGATTCATTTGTGAAAGCGTGATTAGAAAAAATGATGAGTTAAAACGTCGGACCAGCGTGATGGCTTGGAAGTATAATTTTGTAAAATAAATACATTTGAAGGAGTAAGATCGAAAAATTCTTTTGACGTTTGTTCGCTTGAATATTGGCAACTTTGCGCACGTTGTTTCATTCAAAATATTAATTATTGAAGGAATTTTGAACAATGTCGCGAAGAATCTTTGATGGGCTTAAAGGTAGATTCGAATCTGGCAATCCGTTTATTTGAAACGAATAAAACGAGCTTATTATACTCAAAATATAGGCTTTTCGATCGAAGATTTTTTTTTAGTCGCGTTTGTATTGGTACAGTATGCTTTTCTATTTTTAGCGTTAAAATAGCATGATAAATCTTAATAACTAACGACAAAAAAATAGTAACTGAAACTTGAGACGAGAGTAAACTTGTCTATGAGTAATAACTCTTTTCATTGCATCAATAACCAGGACTCTCATTGTGTTCACTGACCCGTGTCTTTCGTTCTATCGTTGCGATCATAAGTTTCGCCCTCCCTCCTTAAGTTTACGATTCCTTCAACACGGATTGGATCTTCCTTTCCAATTTGGGTTTGTTTGGGTATTTCATTCGAATTTTCAGAGTGGCCTTCGAAAATGTACATCCGGCTGGTAGCTCCGAGGAACGACTTTTACGAGCCGGGCTTTTGCATCTTGAAACGGAAAACCAAAGGGAAGAGGAAGCCCATGTCCGGCAGTGGGAAGAGCTCTCAATTTCGCCATGACAACGCCGAAGACCCGAGACGAATCCCCCATCAAACGATCCGTTCGTTTCTCCCAGGGCTGTTTGCTCCTCAGAAAGTGATGTTACCCAATAATTTCCTGGACGAGCGATCATTCGGTGAATCAACGGAGCGAATATAACTTACGTTTCCGGAAGTTCTCGCGAATGCCGCTTTCGATATCGTGGACGCAAACTTTTCTTTCTTTCTTTTCTTTTTTTTTTCTCTTTTTATGTACAGCCAGGATTTAATTCGTTGGAAATGAAATTCTTGAGCCGTTGGGCGCACGCGTCAGAGTTACTCGAGAGGGATTACAACTCTTCCGGAAGGATTAATAGCGTTCCACTACGACCCAGTTACCAATAGTCCGCGAGTGTATACGTTCTTCTCGTACACACGTAAAGACGGATGCATACATATATATATATTTATACATAACCCCATATGTATAGGTTCCTTCCCTCCGGGTATATGCCAAAAAGTTCGCCAAATTTTTCTTATCACTCTCCTCGCTTACTCTTATTGTCTCTCGCTCTCTCTCTCTCTCTCTCTGTCTCTCTCTCTGCAACTCACCCCATGTTTTCCGGCCAAACTTCCGGGTCTGCCCGTTAAATATACTTTTACGAGTGATTAAAGACGAGAGTTCATCGGAGAGCCGAGCTCGCTCGGTAATTCTCTTCGCACCCGCTTATAAATCGACGGATGGAGATCAACGTCGACGTGTGTATTATAAAACGTGTATTTACGGTAATCGTATAAAGAACAGTCGATCCGAGAGTATCAAGGGAGGAAGGGCTCCTCTTCCGCCTTCTATTTCCACTCTCGTTGTCTTCTCCCTCAACTTGCCAGCAAAATTTCCGCCTGTTCGAATAGCTCTCGGATATTGGTACAAAATAAACGTACATTATTTTTTTTATTATTGTTGTCGTTGTTATTGTTATTATTATTATTATTATTATCCTGATTATTTCCTGCTGTCGTTGTTGTTATAACGAGGCATCGAAGAGCAGGACTTAAATAAAAATCACGAATAAATAAATGATAATTATTGTACGTTATAAATGGAAGTTCATTTTTACTAAGAAATCTCCGCATTTTACAAATGCACAGAATAGTAATAAATGGATTTTTGCGTACACAATTTCACTATTGAATTACTACATAATTATAGTCCATATATAATAATAATTTTTGGAAGGGGAAGCAACAAAAACTATATTATTATTTATTAGAATGATTATTTTACCTTATTATTGCAAATTCTACTTGTTCATAGTAAATATATGAATTTGAAAAAACTATAAATTGAAACACTATTATCATTATTATTTTTATTATAATAGTTTCATTTTTTCGTAACAACAACAATTATTATAATCGTTATCTGTACTGAAAATGATATTTTCATTATCTTTAATGGTATCTTTAATGGATGGTTCGATCGATTACCATCGGAAATTGAAATCGGACTTTCCGCTGATCGGTCGGTACGCAAAGCAACACGCCGGTCACCCATCCAAGTACTGGTCCCGTGCTCCCAGCTTTCTCTTCGAAAATTCCCCTCATCACGAGGGGTTTTTTTTTTTTAATTTTTGTTTTTCATAATTGTTGTAACAATGAAACTCGTAATCGCGAGTTCCGTCGTAATCATTTCGATGTAGATCGCAGATCGGTGGTTGGGAACGCGAGGTTGCTCGATATTTCGCATTTCGATTGCTCCCAGCTATCGGCTTATCGCGGGTAGATGCTCCCAGCTATCGGCTTATCGCGGGTAGAGCGCAGACTCCTTGGTCGCTGTTGGCTGCACGATAACGCGTAATTAGGTCGTCGCTCTGAAAACGCTCGGAGAGTCTGGAAGCGCGAGAAATTCCTCACAGTTTGATGCCCGCGTGAATTCCCCCGCGTAATCTCGGGACTGCATCACGCCGGGCGGCGATATTATTATGATTATTATAACGCCGACGAGTCAATTGAAAGTGCATTCTTTGTTTCGTTTTTTTTTTCATTTTTTTTTTCATCCTTTTTTTTGTTTTTTTTTTTCCCTGGTCCCTCAGAGCTCATTGAAATCGAAGGAAAATTCACTGTGCCCACAAATGTTTTTTTTTTTTTTTTTTTTTTTTTTTTTTTTTTTTTTTTTTTTTTTTTTTTTTTTTTTTTTTTTTTTTTTTTTTGTTTT
>JAPYZI010005526.1:0-10070 GCA_030523105.1 Ophioninae sp. A BG-2022a | reverse complement strand
GTAGCGACGGAGGTTACGAATTAGCGCAGTGAACAAGTGACAAGTGCCAAGTCAAAAAGTATATTGATTTTTCGGAAGGATGCAAGCGCAGTCGGTAAGCGCAGAGAATGCGAGCCACTGCGCCGCCAGTGAGAAAATCGTTTAACTGAATTTTCTTGATGGTCGATAAGAGATAAATTTGTTTGAAAAATTTGGGTGTTTACGTTCTTCTGCATACCTTTAAGTTCTGGATGTCTCGTACTTCTTCGGTTTCGTGAAGAGTGACAACCAAAAAAGGATATTGTGGCGTTTGGTCACAACGAAGATGTAACCGCTGTGTAGCTATGGCAGTTTTAAGGACTACAGGTGACTCATAAAGTATTGCACGGTACGTTTGCTGCATTGCAGAAATGGGATATCAGCTCAGTGTTCTTTTAGCAGTTCACCATGTATTCTCGTGGCCCACAGATCGTTACGCATGCAGCAGGCCCTGTGTTGTGCAAATCAGTATGGACGTCGCAGATACGTGCACGTTTGTTCGTCGATGTATACGAATCGTACAAGAGTACTCGTACGATTCACATCGAGGCTGTTCATTATCATGATCTTTGTGAAATTTATTTTTGGATGGTAGGAAATATCGGTTTTGTTGAAACCTGGTTTATTTTATAGAAACACATTTCAATAAAACGAGCAGCGAATGTATGGCAGATTGTTTAAGTTACAATGAGTACATTATTAATGGAAATGCTGAAATATCAATGGGTCGTGTGTTTTTGTTCTCTCAGGGAAATAACACGATGAGAATACAATTAAAAATATATTTCCTTGTGTACCTGGGCTCATTTTTGACCATACCGTATTTTCGTTTCATTTGTTTCACCACCATCATTTGGTTAATCGTGTTCCACCGTTTTATCAGGACTCCCGTAGTTTTGAGCGTATGTGAAGATGCTTCGAAACGCGACCTCCTGGGATCGAGAAAACGCTGCTTCCACGAAGCGAACGAACAGACCTTCCTCGTATCCAGTTTCGTGTTTCCAATGGTTACCTCTTGATAATTGTATTTTTAGAACTGGATCTGCCGTTACACAAGCGAAATACCTGGCTCTGCTTTCCCAAACTGTATATTCGTTTGCTCGATGAAAAATCTCCGTGTTTTATGCCTACCGAATTTTCATCGAGGACTCAGCTACACAACCTAAAAGTTGCAGTTTTCTTCATCAAAGGGAAAGTAGACGTTACGTTTGAATCAACAGCGAAGCTTGCATCATTAGAATACAATAACGGTTTTTTTTTTTTCATTAACATCAAAGATTCTACTTTTGACAATTTTCATCGGGGACCTCCAATGAGAAAACTAGAAAAGTATTCGACCGATTTGACTTCTCGTGATGCTTCAACAGCTTTTGCGATCCTCCAAATTTTCTACTGAAATATATTGATAAAAAATCTTCAGGCCTATCAGAAATTTCCATTGTCTTTTGGATCATTTAAGATTGCGTAACATCGAAAAAGCTGGATACGTGGACTGAACTGAAATGTGCAGATATAGGTCGAACGAAATTTCGTTTCAACGCCTCAGTCAAACTAGCTGACCGGAGCTAACACAAAAACGTAATTTCCTTTCGTGAAACGGTTTCATTTAAGAGGACAATTCTGTTGTATCAAAGAGTAGGAGGAAAGATCGTTTCGTCACCGGAAATTGGAAAATAGATTTGCAGATATGATTTTCTTTTCAGCGATCGTTACCTGGAGCAAAAACAGTCCAGCTGATGGAATTCACACGCGTTGGAAACTCGTATCCTTTCTCGGTACCTCTTTATGGGAAAATAATGATCCTCTGGTTCATTAGCGTCACTAGGCTTCCTTGGTTACGTTAATTACCGATACGAGGGTCGAGATCCCAGAAGAGCACCCTAGCCCATAACTCTTCGTGTATGACCTTGGAACATTTGTTATTATTTCACTTCGTATTCGCTAATGGTCCCTAAGGTATTCCGTCTATTACGTTGTCGGCTCGAGTACGCCTTAGCTATAATTCTTCCCGTGACCTTGACCCCTCGCCCTTCGCAAAACAGTCTTTCCTGTTACGGTCAGTCTCCCCAACCACCGAATTCTCTGGAAAACCAATGCCGATACGAATGACCATATTTTTCTTCATTCTTCCGCGTCCGTAAAAGCACGCTGCCACCAAAGCCTCGAAGAAAAGTGGCCTACCGCTAACCGATCGATACGCCTGTCGGCCCGATATCCAGCGGTCACCCATCCGAGTAATGAACGAAAAAGTAACGCCTCCCCGTCCGAACAACCGCCAAACCCACAATTCGAACACGTATTTCCTGACAGTGTGGAAAAACCGGGTTTTTAATTCCCACGATTCATTGGAGCTCGATCCGAACCTCAATTAAGCTAGGTACGTGCATGAACTCCCTCATTGGAAAGAAAATTGATTTTGTTGTATACGGTAATATAGCAACTCGAAATTACGTCCGCGAAAATTCAGCATACCTCACCGAGGAAATACGACAGTAATTAATTCGTTAAATCAATACATTTAACACACATTTGGCAAGTACGTGCAGATCGATCTTCGAAACGGAAGTATGAAAGTTTGCGATTAGATAAAAACTACGAAAAAAGCGGAATATCTCAACAAAACGAAACTTATAATGAACATTATTATTCTTAAATATATAGTATTTTTCTACTTTAAGTTTGAAAACGATTTTTTGAACGATTTAAAATCCTTAATCTTGTGATTTTTCGGCTACATCCATTAAAGTGTGCATCGTTTGATTTTAATGAAAATAATCAACAATTGCTTCAATGTTTTTCGATCGCGAAAATCGTTTGTTTGGAATTCTGAAATTTACATTTGGAAAAAAATCATGGCATAATAAAAAAAAAAGTAAAAAAAAAAAACAGGGAACGAATAAACAACGAAAGACTTGCGTGCCAACTGTGCAAACTTGAAGAGCATCATTTTGTTTCCCAGCGGAAAAGTGTTACGTTTTTGCGTGAGGGTAGTTTCTGGCTCGCTCGATCGCGAGACCAATCGACGATTCGTCGATTCGAAAGGTCGTCGGCAATTTATCGTCGAGGCTGGAAACGAAACGGAAAAAAAAAGTATTCGTTTCCGGTATGGTTACAGGCGTGGGAGACTGGAGAAAGGCGATTGTGTGTGCGTGTTTACTGTGACGGGAAAACAAAAATGTGAGTACTCGAAGCCTCGACAGTCGCATTCGGAACGATTTTCGACCGTAAATTTTTCGTGACAATAGCCCTAGTAACGTCGTTCAGAAGTACTCCACCGCAACACACACAAAAATATCGCGACCACTGAAAATACAAACCGCTTCTCATCGCCTCCGTGGCAGGAGACCGCGTCGAAGTTTTCCCGGGTGAGGCCGCGGTCTGTCTTTGTTGACCAAATACATACAACTTGTTCGATTAAAATGATTAACGGAGTTGGCAAACATTTCGGAATCAATAGTTCGTACTCCTCGTGAAATAGCGTGGCGTGTAGAATTTCGAGACTCCGTACCAACGTTGATACATGGCCGCTCGGATTTCACCCGCGCTGTTACTTCCAGTTGAACCGCGTTGCGGATGCCCAATATTGGGAGCGGTGACCGCTCGGTTTCGGGACCTTGGATGCTGCGAAAAGTCACGTCAACGTTCGAAAACTTGAAACGTATTTTCTAGATTTTCAATCACAGTACCTTTCTAACCTCGAATTCGTTCATTTCGAATTGTACACCACGAGAAACCAATGCTTCCGAACTCTGTTTCGATTATATTCAAAATGAAGACCATCATCGAAAGTTTATCGTATTCGTATCATCCATTGACCTTGAAAAACAACGATTACTTCGAAAAATAAAATTTAGTGGATAAATACAATAACTGTACGTTGGAATGTGTCGGCCCAGTGAACAAAAAAAAAAAAACGTGCCGTTCGGAATAAACGGAAGTTTCCGTTGCAACGGATAAGGCACATAACCGTCGTTATCCTTGGGCCCCTCATTACCCCATTGACCCTTTTTGCACGTGTACACAAGGCAGAGTGGATCTACGAGAGATGTATCGACGTTCTTATCTCGGATACTTCGCTGTAGCTTATACTCGCCGCCCACCTAGTCAGCCAGACACTCCGTATAAGATGGCCCTTCCATATATGTGTATATCAGACTTTTCTTCGCTTCCACGCTCGAGCACGTATTTACGGGGCGAATGCAACGCGAGGCAAGCCCAGGGCCAGCGAAAAGGGAGAACCAGAGAGAGAGAGAGAGAGATAGGTTCAACATCGATCGATGTGGAGAAAAGCTATATCGACCTTTATCGAGCAAAAGGGCGGACCTTGCATCGACTCAATACTCGCCGACTCCCCACGTCGGCCCTTTTCGTCATCAGGTTTCTATATACCCACCGTCCGCCTCTGTAAAGCTGGAAACACGTGGATATCACCTTCCAAGGAGCAAAACAGCGTGGCCTTCCGCCTCGCGAACTCCGAGTCCCACGAGGTACGCCCTTTTACCTCGAACCCATTTTTCTACCTAACCACCTGCATAAATATAGGTGTGTCTATTAGGGCGGACTGAAAAAGAATACTTTATTTTTGTTTTTCGTTTTTTTTTTTTTTGCTCTGAGTAGCGTTTCTTTCTCTTCGAGATTCTCGTAGGACGCTTCGAACATTTGGATCCCCCCAGGGGTTAAACTACGATGACCCGGAAATCTCAAATTTTTTTTTTTTTTTTGGATTTGTTCGTGTGGGGAATATAACATGGATGATCGAACATTCTTTTCGAAATTTATTCGTCCGTACGAAAAACAAGGTAGGGTTTTCGTTTAGAAATTTTCGAACAGATTTTTTGGTCAATTTTGTTTTAGGAAAAGAGTATTTAATTAGAGAAAAAGTAATTTTGGAAAAATATTAATTATTAAAAATGCAACTTAATAATAGGTTAGAAAAATATTCATTTATTCGATTGTTTCTAAATGTAAAATTTATCAAACTAAATTTATAAATAATCGCGTGAAGGAACTTTGAATGACACGGGCTTATGTTGTACTTTATTCGTGCCAGTTTGTTTGGAATAAAAAAGCGGATTTTTTTTCTATAATTAAAAAGCTGAATTTTTTCTCAATTGTTACAATTTTTATTACCATTTTCGAGTTTTCTCCGTATTTTTCACATTTTATTACCATTTTCATTGCGGAAAAACAAAATAACGAAATAACTAATGAAAAAAAACTAGAGACTTCGAAATTTCATACTCATATCAATTTTCCTGGATACCAGTTCGAGAAAAATGATCTTTTTTTTTTTGGCAGAGTCAATAATCCCTGCTCATTTCGAATATCGGCGCGAATGTCAACGTTGATATGAATAATGTACGTTAATGGAAATCGACCGGAACTCAGACATAAAAGCGCGGGAGGGAAATACGTTTGACGGATGCCTTTAATTTTTAAAGTTCCTCGGTATTGGATAGTCGAAGTATTGGAAAGCAGAACACGATACAGAAGCTTTTTGGGCTAATGAAGACGACTAAAAATGGGTGCAGATTTTTTCAACGATTTAACGAAGCAGCTCGTTGCGAGGAGGAATGGAAATCCGTCCGACGAAGAGACGAGTTTGCACATGTGAACGTTTTTCCTTTAACGAGATTTGCAGTGATCGAGCGCAACGAGAATTAAGGTTTTTTTTTAAAATCCCCGAACTTCGTTTCTAACCTAGTTCATGTACGAATACCGTGGAAACGGTTTTGCAATTATTATTGGTGATCTACTTTTTGAATCGCAAACAATTTACGATAATTCACTTTTCTTTCTGAATTTACAACAACATTTGCGATAATTCGCGATAAAACGACGGTAAAATAAAGTATGATCATTTTAACGTCGCCATATTTTTGTTATATATTATTTCATTTTCAATTTTTATTTTTATTATGCTTAATTCGATATTTCAAATAATATTTCAAGAAATGTATATATCATTACTGTATTCTCACTATAAATATTAAATATCCCACATGTACGATGTAATATTTAATATTTCGACAAATCTTTCAAAATTCCAAAAAAATACATAAAAAGCAAGCAAAAAAAAACCTGAAAGAATAATACTTCATTAAACAATAAGAATATATACCGATAGAAAAAAGAAACGCTGTGAACGATTTTTTTCTTTTCGTACGAAATTCAAATTTGAGTTATCCAGTCCAAGAAGCATTGCCAATAATTCTTTACACCCTGACACGAAATACAAAAAAAAAGCTATCCCGGAAATTCTCGCTTTTATTCCGTTGTTGAAAATCCAAAACGATATCCCGCATAAATTGGAAATTCGCTTCGAGGGACTATAGAATTTCGAAATTTTCACGTAACTCGGTTAACCCCTTAAAGGACAAAAATGAATTTAATGGAAATGATAATACTCTCAGTGACGATAGTTTCTCGGAAGGGGTTAAAAAAAATCAAACGGCTATCGTATAATTGTCGGATAGTGTGTACACGTCCAAACATATTATACGTTTGGTTTGCATATACTGGAAAATGTACGCGGGCACACACGTACAAGGTATGGAGCGAGGCTGGAGGCTGAGCTTGGGGAAACATCGCGGATGCCACGGCTCGATCACATTTTGGTAATGGCCGTGTCCCCGGCTGTGCCATCAGCCTTTCTCTCCGTCTCTCTCTTTCACTCTCGTTACCCGTTAGTATTTCCGCTTGCACGGGTTCGTGGTCCGTGCCGTGTGACTATTATACACACGACAAATGCTGTTGTATGTGGAGATGGCTTGTGTTATTGCTACCGTGCTTACGAGTACCATTTATGTACACGTACGTACATATACATATATATATACAGACATACGTATATAACGTAATAGTAATACTCTCGTATGGGGCATTCCGTGCCAAATGAAAACGAGCCTCGACCTCACCATTTTCCAGCGACCACTAGAATCTAACAATTTTAGTTAATTTTTCGTTCTCTTGTTTTTCACCAAACCCAAATGTTCGTAGAAACGTTGAAGTATTATTTTACGCATTACTTTTATTGTGCAATTACGAATTGGATAATCGACGCACGTATTGCCCAATTATAATTGTATAATTAATCAATATTGTTTGGGCGTTATATTATTATTATTATTATTATTATTATTATTATTATATAATTTTTATAAAGTATTATTTCTATTATCATTTTTATCATCGCCGATATTCGTTCTTAATGTTACAATAGATTTTATTGCTCTGGAGAATAAATTATTTTTGTTATTGTTGTTTTAGTTAGGGTCCCTATGGTAATAATAATAATTTTTGCGGTGTTCATTAAAGTCTATTGTTACAATAATAATTCATTTTTCTCAATTTTACACTCAAATTTATCACCTACTGATTCTTGATCAATGAAAATTGAACTCGACTCAGCATTTCTGAATAAAATATCCATTCTGTCAAATTTGGAAATTAACGTGAATAACAATGTTTATTAATGACCTTTTAACGAATTAAATTACTTATAATTCTACACCCAACTTTTCGTCTACACGATATTATCGAGCTCGATATTCGAAACCTTAATAATCATCACGAGTACCTTGACGTTGAATAAATTATTTAATTGAAAAATGAATTTGTCACGAAGAAGCAATTGAATTGATGGAAGCATTTTCAGTTTTTGCGGGTTCATTTTGGTGGTCTTTTATGAGACAAATATTTTGTGTTTTTTAATTGTTAGGTTAAGCAGAAAAACTAATTCGTTCGGTTAGCTGTGGTGTTCGATACGTCGAATTTGGCTCGCTTTTAAAAAGGACAAACATTGTGGAGGGCATTGAAGCGAATGAGCACAATTTGTGGATTGCGTTAAAGCGAAATACCCCATATATGAACACGCAGTCGTATGTGCACGTTGCACTGCGGTATTATACGAGAGAGTAGCTTGTATATGGAGACGTTAGACTATCAGCTTTTCATGAATTGCCATCACCCAACGGGCTCCCCCCCCCCCCCCCCCAACCTCTCTCTCTCTCTTGCCCTCTCCGCGCCGCCCACTCTCCGTCAAACGGAGAATAGTCAAACGGTAAATTGAACACGAATGATTATTTCATTGGTACGGTATCCACTCTATAGCCCGGTGTGCATTTTGTGACTTTCCGGTGATCGCTTCTCCCCTGTGCACACGTTCTAGTACACTGTCCCACTCCCCAAAAGAGCCCTGTTTCTTTTTTGTCATCGAATTACAAATTCAAAGAAAATATATACCAATTAATGCGATAAATAATTTATTTTGTTATCCTATGTTTACATAATGTTATTATCTTTAGGGAAATTAACTCGTTAAATATTGTAGTTATTTTTATTTGAAAATTAAATTACTTGAATTTTTTAAACGCGTGATACAATGTATTAATTAAATATGATTAGGGTTATTGTTGAAGTTTTGAATAATGTTATTATTGTTAGAGAAATAAACGCGGTAAATTTATTTATTATTTTTATTTGAAATTTGAATTGATCGGGTTTTTTTAAACGAGCGATACAATGCATTAATCGAATATTTTTTATTCGTACAATTTTTGAATAATCGAATTATTGGTAAGCAAATTGACTCGGTAAATTTTTTTACTATTTACGTTTAAAAATTGATTTAATTGAGTTTTTTAAACTATTGATTCAATACTTTAATTGAATATTATTCGTGTGGAGTGTTAATTTATTTGTTGTTCCCTCATTGTTTGGCTACTGGTAAAGTAAAACAAAATCGAAATAAAAATTCAGATCTGTTTTTCCATCACTGAAACACGATACAGAAAGAAAAGCGCGGTTTTAGGACTCAGAACCGAGCTTTATTCGTTATCATATAAAAATCTCTTTTTCCGTTCAGAAAAACTGTTTTTTTGAAAACCCATTTTACCCCAGCCGGAAAAGTATTTTTTTTTTTCGTTAGATATTTAATATTACTTCGTACGATTTCTTCGATGATACATATTTTTTAATGAAATCTGACGCACAAGTTAATATTAAAAATTATTGTTATGAATAAACGTACAAACGATTTTTCAATAACATTACACCTGTTCCAGAATTAATTTCCAAAAATAATCGTAATTTAAAAATCTTCTAAATATCCTGGGCCCCGCAATATTTTATACTATAATGCAGAGAACAATCACTCGATTAATAATAATAAAAATAAAAATGAATAAATTACTAAATATAAATAATAATCATTAAAAAATCTCGAACCGAATCTTTTTTTTGTGCAAATTCCAATATTTCTTTAACTCTTTCATTTGAACTTACAAGTGGCAGATATATCGTAAAAAAAAAACTGTAATACACATACAGAACGGAGGATCGTTACAACCATAACGTACGTGCAAATGATCCACTTTCATCAACATTAATGACATTGGAAAATTACTCGTCCGTGCTTTCAATGCAAAATGCAAGGTACCACTTTGTACAGCGAGTGATCGAGATTTCATTAAATATATATATATATATACAGATCTGGATGTACGAAAACGAATAAATATATTTATAACACATATGTATAGACATGTATTTATTCGTATTCGTACATCCGAATGAAATAAATTCTTCCACGTGCCATACATTTATATTGATTCGGGCCAATTATTTCATAAACGTGGACGAGCCGGCGATAAATTTTGTCCGATTTTGCGTCTTCTTTTTTTTCCGCCGTCAGAGCGCGTCACGCACGTCGATGTTTTACGAGGCGATATTTCGTACGTTTTCATTAGAGACGCGTCGAGTTCGGGGCAAAGGGAAGGGATGAAAAAAAAAAACCATAAAAAAACGAGAAACTCGTTATTCAATCCCATTGAGATTTATTGAAATGCAATTTATTCAATACGTACGAAAAAAAAAAAAAAAAAAAAAAAAAAAAAAAAAAAAAAAAAAAAACCAAAGCAACACGCCGGTCACCCATCCAAGTACTGGTCCCGTGCTCCCAGCTATCGGCTTATCGCGGGTAGAGCGCAGACTCCTTGGTCGCTGTTGGCTGCACGATAACGCGTAATTAGGTCGTCGCTCTGAAAACGCTC
>JAPYZI010005525.1:0-14266 GCA_030523105.1 Ophioninae sp. A BG-2022a | reverse complement strand
TTAAAAATTTGAAGATTCCAAAACTTGGAGATTACAACATTTGAAGATTCAAAAACTTGAAGATCCAAATATTAAAAGATTTAAAAATGTGAAGATTGATAAATTCGAAGCTTCAAAAATTTGAAGATTAACAAATTCGAAGCTTTAAAAATTTGAAGATTCAAAAATTTGGAGATTACAACATTTGAAGATTCAAAAACTTGAAGATCCAAATATTAAAAGATTAAAAAATGTGAAGATTGAAAAATTCGAAGCTTCAAAAATTTGACGATTAACAAATTCGAAGCTTTAAAAATTTGAAGATTCCAAAATTTGAAGATTCAAAAACTTGAAGATTCAAAAACTTGAAGATTCAAAAATTTTAAATTCCCAAAATTTGAAGACCCAAAATTTAAAGATTCCAAAATTTGAAGATTCGGAGAATTCTCTCGAAAAAGAATATATCGTTTTTCTCGTGATTCCTTGGTGGTTGAACGCTCGTCTTCGAAGCGTTGCCGTCTTCCTCTTTATTCCGTACGAAGACTCGAGGGGCGTCGATAGGGCTCGGTGGCGAAGGGCGCGTCGCGGGAGGCTGGCTACCCGACGGGGGTCCGAAAAACGTCAGACCGTTTCAACGTCGCGGGCCCCTTGACACGAGACGCTACGACAACGACGACGTCGTCGACGCCGATATGCTGGATTTGCCGCGACCAACTTTCGCCCCAGGGAACGAGTTCTCCCACGGCCAATCCCACGATCGTGCGATCCGAATTCGCGTACTGTGCTTTTCAGTACGCGACAGGAAGGTCCGATACACTCGCGATACTCGAGCGAGTTGAACCTTCGATTTTTCGTTCGTACATTTTTTTCTTCCGAATTCTCTGTCTTCTCATCATTTTTTCTTCGTTCGTTCAATGGAAAACGAAAATTCCGAAACGCGCGTGCGCGTAGCGCGATCAATTTCTAAAAAAGGAAAAAAAAAAATTCTTTTTTCAATCTAAAAACAATCGATAAAAAAACGTTTCGTTCGATTACGAAAGTTTAAAAAATCTTCGACCCTTTCAAAACCGTTAATTCGTTCTTGGATTTTTCACAAAATCCAAAAACTTCGAGCCCAAAAACGTTTCATTCGTTTTTCCAATTTTCACAAATTTCAATATATATGAATCGAAATTGATTTTAATTTATTTCCGAATCCGTCATAAACTTCCAAAAATTTCGGATATTCCAAAAACTTCAAGCCGAACAAAAAAATCTCCATCTAAATCCCCAATTTTTACAAATACCGATAACTACATAATCGAAGCATTCGATAAAATTTTTAATCGATTAAAACGTTCAAAAAAAAAACAAAAAAATCAAATCAAAATCATAAAAAAGAAAATATAAAAAAAAAAAAAAAACAAAAAAATCGTTATCGTCGGGTCGAAAGTTGAAACGTCAGGGAAGCGCGGATAAGGGATAAAGCGAGTGGGATAGGAGGTGTCGAGTACAGTTATCCATTCGCTACGAATATACGAGAAAAGTTTGTACTTCCGTGTAGTGATATATACGCGCGTAGAGGAATCCAGTTTTCTCCACCACCCCCCTCCTCGCCAATTCCCCTGCCCTCCATTACCCGACCCCTCGAAACTCCTCGTGTGACCCAAACCCCGTGTTATTTCGCGCGAGTAGTGCCACGCCAAAGTCCCCTCGGAATGGAGCGCGAGACGGAAATAATTGAAGACGGGGGTAATTAACTACCCGTGGTGCTGAACGCGATACCGTTGCGCCGCGTCGCGCATCGTTTTAATTACCCGGGCTATACCTCTCTCTCTCTCTCTCTTTTTCTCTCTCTTTCTCTCTTGCTGCGATCTCGCTCTTCGTCGAAGCCGTTTCTCTCGTCTCATCGGGCTGAGAGTATCCCGCCCCTTATATCAGTAGTATCAAGATAGTTACACTCTCACCGTTACCGCAAATGTGTTCGCAATTCCCTTTCGCGAACTGCGAGCGAAGTTTCTCTCTTTTTCACTCTCTCTCGCATTTTTTTTTGGTTTATACTGCATTTGTTTTTGTTTATACTGCGTTTGATTTGTTTATATCGCGTTTTTGGTTATGTGTGTGTGTGTGTGTGTGTGTTTGTTTTTTTAATTTTTGTTAAATTGTTACATAGTTATTAATTTGCTGAATTTTTTATATTTTATTTCGTTATAATTTTTGTCTTGCATATTTGCCCGAAAGTTGTTTACTGGGGCATAATAAAATTTATCATCGTCATCTCTCTCTTTCTCGCGTTTTTTTTTTTTTTTGGTTTATATTTCGTTTTTCTGGGTTTTTATGGTATTTGGTCAAAGTTCGAAAAACTCGTAATTCAAAAAAACTCAGCATTGGAAAAACTCGATATTCGAATAACTCGAAATTCGAAAAACCGAAAATCCGAAAAACTTGAAATTCAAGATTTTACCTAAGTTTCCGAGATATATTCGTATAAAACTGGAATCCACGTATCCGTATGATAAATCCAGTTGTTTTATTGCACTTTGAGACACAAAACGAATCAAAATTGATTCGAACAGTTGGAAATTAATAAAAATAGGAAATAACGATGATGGAACTAGCTGGAACTTTTAGGCAAACGCGCGAACCTGTCGACCCAATTTTTACGATGTAACTTCGTGGGTCGTTTCAGGTATCGTCGATAAACAGGGTTTTGAGGAATTTGGCGGCTCAGAAGGAGCAACGACAGCAGCATCAACAGCATCAACAGCAGCAACAACAGCAGGGCGTCGGTGGAGTCGGGGTTGGAGCTGGAAGTCCTGCGGAGAGTGTATACGACAAGCTGAGGTTACTGAACGGTCAAACGACCGGTTGGCCCAGACCGAATCCCTGGTAAGATTTCAAAGGATCACTCGAGCGATTCCTCTTCTTTTCCGATCGTTCTTTCATTCCTATTATCCTCGTCTTTTCGTCAAATTATAATTCGTAAGAGCAGCTTTAAAACTTCTTTGATCCTTGAAAATCAGTAAATCCTATTACATTTAGTTTCGTCTTATCGATCTCCAGTAGTTTTAGAAAACTTTCTTCAAACATCTTTGCTACATCGATTTTTATATTTGACATTCTACTTTTGGCGATTTTAAAAACGAGTTATTTTTTATTAATTTTTTATTGTATATTTTATGCATTTTTAACACACGAAAACGATGTTTGAACAAGACGTTTCGATTGGCTGGTGTTTCCTCGGCGCTGTTGAAATTTCAAACAATGTGACGTCTGAAACAAACAAATTTTTTATTTTTCCCTTCGATTTAACACTGGCATCTGAGCGAACTAGATTTTTTAATGCACGTGCAAAAATAACGAAACGGCGGACAAAGAAAAAGGAAGAAAAAAAAATGCACGTTTTTTTCACTGATGACAAAATAGTAAATATCGAAATATTTCAATAATTATAGTTCAGTCGATGGCTACAGGTGTAAAAAAATACGTGATTGAAATTTCGTATCCATCGGTGTCAGAAGTTTCGTGAATTTGATTATCGAACGATGAAAAAAAATTAATTCTTAAATAAAGGCGTTAAAAATGTTTCGTAAATAAATAGTCACGAAGAAAAATTAACCTACGTTTAATCAGCGATACTCGGTAAATAAAAAAAAATTCTTCAGTAAAATTTACTTTCGAAAAAATATAAGAAAAAACAAGGAATTCGATGTTTTTTTTTTAATTTCAAATTAGAATTTCGCTTGAAGCACCGTTGAGTGGAGTTTTCGATCGACTCGCTTCAAGATTGCGTATGTTGACGAACGTATATATTGCCCATTCAGGTATACATCGGGGGCAGGAAGTCCCTTTCCCTCGTTACAACCGAGCCTCAGCCCGAGTCATTGCGCCACATTGGCTCCCGATCCCGCCGAGATATTACACGCTAAAAAGGGTAAGTCAGCACAAGATCAAATATACTCGCATCATCAATCTAGAATACTCCGTCATCGATCAAACGAAAGTACTAACTTTCGTACAATACGACGAAGAAACGATGAAAAAGCGTTTCGCTAATTTGATAACTTTGATTAGGACAGCATCAATCCTAATCGAACGAGTCTAAACAAGACTTGTTAAAAATAATTATACAACCGATTAATTTATCTGAAAAAAAATAATTTCTTTATCTCGAAAAGGAATTTTTTTATTCGCCAATATATATTTCATCCCCTTAAAAGTAAATTCCCCCCTCAGTGGTTGAGTAAAAATCACCAGACGCGGAAAAATAAAAATAAAATACACGTCTGACCTGAATATCTATAAAAAACGAGCCAAACCTGAAAAATAGCTGGTAAAGTCGACACACATTGGGAACACCTGTACCAACCTAACGAACTAACGAAAGAAAAAAAAAAAAAAACGAAAATCGAACGTGCGAAGCTTACGAAATTTAAAGAGTCAAGTTATTTGTATCTTTATTTTTCTTTAACTTCAAGCAACCTTGAATCAACCCCGGCCAAACCACGAAAGCTTCGGTTATGAAATTTTTGGCTTTGTCGAATCTAAACTCCTGGGTCAGCTTTCAACGTTTCCATACGTAAAGTGGAAAAGGCGAACGTGCGAGAGAGCCAGAGAGAGCCAAAGAGAGAAAGAGAGAGAGAGAAGCACATATCGCGTTTATCAAAGAGGCTTTCTAGAAAGAGAGCAAGCATGGGGTGCCTGGGGCTTACAAACGCTTCAACAGAAGAGACCCCACCGCACTCGCGTTTTAATTAATTAATCCGTGGTACCCGAAACGATACTAATATCAATGTAATTCCGCGGTGGTGGTCCCGCGGTTTCCCACACGTGTTTAAGCCCTCCAAACATCGTCGTATCCGTTTATACGTGTCCGTATATTCCAACATCAACGTTTCAACACTCATCCCCGCGTACCAGTTTCCCTCGAACGAGAATATTCCCCCACCTTCGACCAAACGTGTTTACGAATACATACATCGTTACTGGCTTCCCTTACAAAAGGGCTGGAACCCTATATATCAGTTCGAACGGCAAATTGGCCGGATTACGATCCTCTTTGTTTTTTTTTTTTTTTTTTTTGGGTTTCGTCAGGTGTAGAACAACGCGTTTCTACGTGTGCTTTCGTCCTATCAGGGCTTTACCACATTCTCTTCGCTTCTTGTTTCTATGCCGGTAATAATTATTACGCGGTTTCGAGTGACCTCTATGACCTTGAGAAACAAAAGATCACTTTTGGATCAGTCGCGAGATAAATATTGAACAGTCGAAAATTCTCGAAAATTGTCGAGATTGGTGCTCAATCCGAAAAACCTAAATTCACCGGCGGTTTGACTTTTGTTTGGGTTTGTTTGGGTTTTGGAAAAGAAAAGATTTTTACTTGAAGATTCGTCGTCGTTGATGGATGGATGGAGACTTGGAAGATAATCTGGATGAGACACTTGACCTGCTATTTAGGATACTCGAAACGGATTGAAAAAGACTGATTTTTGTTTGGGTCAAAGCTTTGGAGGTCGTTGTGTTGAATAGAGTTTTAGGTTTGAGGATATTTTGATTTTAGGTTATGACTTTTCGATCAAAAATTGTAGATCTTCAACTTCCGGCGCGTTATTTTTTTTTTTTTTAGGTTAGAACTTTCGAATACCGAATTGCAAACTGGAATTACAGTTTATGGGACACTTGTGAATAAAGAAAACAATAGAGTTCGAGGTTACGACGTATTTCTGGATAACTCTCGGCCATGCAAAGCCCATCCGGCTCTCCCTCACGGTCGCTTTTATATTCGGGCTTTTTCGTCGGACGTCGTCACGCGGGCTTGATCCTTTTTTTTTTTTTTTTTATTTTTTTTTATTTCAAAGCAATTTCGCTCTCCTTTCGTATTTCGCTTGTGCCGCGATGTTTCAGCGAGGCCCCTCTTCTTCCGATCGCTCTTCGCGTACCAACATACATCCACCCACACACGCGTGTTACAGCGAAAGATACAGAGGGTATGCATACTTTTGCAGCCCTTTGGCGGCGCGGATCAAACGAGAGCGAATTTTCTTTGCCAGAATTTTTCGACGTGTCGAACGGGGGCGCTCCCTCGGAACGGGGGTTCGCGTCCCACGTACGTTACGTCAGACACGTCCATGAAAACGATACATTTCGGTGGCGCGCTTCCGTTACATCGAGAATGTTTGTTTCACCATGGAAAATGGTCTCTTTTGTGGAATCAATGGAGTCACGATAAAAACTCCAAAAAGTCGAGAACTAGAAAATTGAGAATGAGGAAACATTCGAGAACTTGAAAAACCGAAAAATCGAGAAAACCTGGAAAAATGAAAGAATGGAGAACTGGAAAACTGGAAAATCGAGAATACTGGAAAAAATGGAGAACTGGAAACCTGGAAAATCGAGAAAACTGGAAGAAAAGAACGAATTTTATCGGGACATTGAACAATATTTTAGCTTTCAGTTAAAAGTAGTTTAAACAGCAAAAAGAAGTAGATGGCGTAGTTGAAACGTCAAAGTATCATTAGGAATTAAACAGCTTGTTCAAAATCATTATGAACGATCCTGCACCTACAATATCATAAAAATCCATAATTAAGGTATCTCCAGTAATCCCGTTTGCGAAGTATCATCCTCCAAGAAACCACGAAAAATGATAATTCCATAAATTAAAATGCATCACAAATATAAAAAAAAAAAAAAAAAATGTTTATTCCTTGAATCAAGTTCATCAAATATTTCCATACATTTTCTTATCACCCATCAGTATTTAACGAGCTGAATTTTTTCTCTATCTCTAACTATCTCGACCTAAAAAAAAAAAGAAAAAAAAACAACAACAAATTTCCGTTATCGATGTAAAAACCGAAACCTAAAAATCATGAAATTCGGTGTAAAATCGGAGATGGAGAAATCCGGTCGGAAATTCGTGATCGTAGTACAGGCTGTGCGTAACGAGTTCCATCGTGTAACAGGGATCGAGAGAGAAGGGGATCAGGGTGTGCGGAGACGTTGAAGACACACAGAGCTATTAGGCCTCGTATACGAGACGGATCATGGAGAGAGGGAGAACGCGAAAGAGAGGAAAGGGGCACAATCAAATATGGTAACTGTTGCAACCGCTCAACCGCACGCGGGCCCCGGGGGCCGGATTATCCGCGGGGGTGGCGCCGTTTATAGGATAACCTGAACGTCATGGGGTTGGGAATTCTCGCGAGGGTCGAATCCGTCTCTTTTCCACAACGAAAACGCCTCGGATCCTGGACTCTCGGTTTAACCTCTCTATCGCTCCTTCCATTCCTAATTTTAGGCTCTCTGTCTGTTTCTATCTCTCTCTCCGGGTCTCCCTTCGCAAATTTTCACCAAGAGCCTGGGGCTAACTCCATCTTTCTCCGGGCGCGTCCAACGCCGCGTCCCTTCGGAATCGAGGGTTGTACGGTGTACAAACACCGTGTAGCCTCCCCCAAAGAACCAAAGCAAAGCAGATTACGTCGCAATCATCGCGCGGTACGCGAGATCCTCGGGATCCCCCCCCCTCCGTATGCTTCTCTACTTTGTACGTTCTGATACGTCTTTGCACGCGCTCTTTTGTTCTCTCCTCTTTCTTCGTTTTCTATTTTTCGTTTGTTTTTTTTTTTTTTTTTTTTTTGGGGGGGGGGGGGGGGCTAGTAAAAAGAAATCCATGATTCATGAAATCGATCGATTTATCTGTACATCGGGTTGACTGGTCCGATTGGGTTCACAACAGGTTGCGTTGAAAAGATGAGATTTCGTCACCGAACGAACTTTTACCACGGTTTTCTAATCGGTTCAGTTTTCTATTGGCTGATTCCGAAAAATAATGGATTTGTTTTTACTACAGTTTGAAATAAACGTCTCCGTACAAAATCGTGCTGCGACGGCGTAATGCTGGACCGATTGTGATTTCTCTCAGGCGAAGCTTGTTCAGCGGATAATTATACATTATATATTAATACAAACACCTGATGTATTTGAAAATACCGAAAATCTAGGGAATCGATAATCAGCAGCGTTTCATTTAATCAGCAGCGAGATAGACGGAACGCCATCGTTTTTTCTTTTTTTTTTTTTTTTAATTTTTTTATTCATACCGGAATGCTAAAGCTATTAGGTCGCAAAGCCGTTATCGCGAAACTCTTATCACCACGTACGATTGTCAAATGAGAAAAAGATGGCCGACGAAGCTATTCGGATTCCAACCTGGGAAATCGCTGGTGAAAAATCGACGATGAATTTCCGGGTGCCATTGTGGGAGACGACGGTGCCGTCCGTTGGAACTTTCCATACGGGAATTCCACCAGCAGAAACACCCACGCGCTGGGACTCGCGATAAAAACAACCAGATATCAAAAAAAGAAAGAAAAAAAAAGATGGAAAGAAAGACGAAATAAAGAAAGGAACGAACGAGGAGTGTATGCACCCCTGTGAGGTTTCCTCGTATCAAGAAGACTCACGACTCTCTACTAGGCTCTTCTATAGTCGCGGACTCCAGTTCCGTTTTGTTGCGATCGAGAAAAAAATGCCAGCTTCGTCTCGCGGGGACTCGAAACCATCCCACATCCCTTTGTCTCTTCACCTACGACAAAATCTCCAACGACTAAACACGCACCAATGAAAAACAAAAAAAGACGTACCCTCCACCCTGCGGATCAACGGTCATAAGACACATCTGTGAATAGAACTCTATCGGCACCACGCACTCTTATTGACTCGGTTCGATAAGGATTTCTCAATGAAAATGATGTTTCGAAAAAACGATAGCGAATATCCATTGTTCCAACATTTTTTTTCTCCGAACCCAAACGAACCCAAACAAACGATAGCGAATATTCATTGTTCCAACATTTTTTTCTCCGAACCCAAACAAACCCAAACAAACGATAGCGAATATCCATTGTTCCAACATTTTTTTTCTCCGAACCCAAACAAACCCAAACAAACGATAGCGAATATCCATTGTTCCAACATTTTTTTCTCCGAACCCAAACAAACCCAAACAAACGATAGCGAATATCCATTGTTTCAACATTTTTTTCGCTCAACCCAAACAAACGATAGCGAATATTCATTGTTTCAACATTTTTTCTCCGAACCCAAACAAACCCAAACAAACGATAGCGAATATTCATTGTTTCAACATTTTTTTCTCCGAACCCAAACAAACCCAAACAAACGATAGCGAATATTCATTGTTCCAACATTTTTTCGCCGAACCCAAACAAACCCAAACAAACGATAGCGAATATCCGTTATTCCAACATTTTGTCGCCGAACCCAAACAAATTCTCGAGATTCTTCGGGTGAATTTAGATTTCTCAGATTTTTCGGATGAC
Source organism: Ophioninae sp. A BG-2022a (assembly GCA_030523105.1). Lineage (NCBI taxonomy): Eukaryota > Metazoa > Arthropoda > Insecta > Hymenoptera > Ichneumonidae > Ophioninae sp. A BG-2022a. The sequence continues at coordinate 4,964 of JAPYZI010005525.1, read as the reverse complement.
TATTCCAGATCCTTCAGATTCTTCGGATGAATCCAGATTCCCCGTATCCCCCGAAGGATCGAGAATAAAATTCACTGTCAAAATTTTACGTATCCTATAAAAACAAGAATTCGTGCCAAGATTTGACAAAAAAAAAAAAAAAAAAAAAACCAACAAAAAAAAAAAATAAAAAAAAAAAAAAAAAAAAAACCCTCCAAAAATCCATAGTCAAATTCAAACCCAAACTGAAAATTCAAATTTTCGAGAAAACCGGAAAAGCAAAGTGTATACCAAATGTTAATAAAAATCGCACATAATCAGAGACAATCAATAAAATCAATATTCAATAAAAATCGTATCACAATTACGAACTAAAAAAAATTTCTTTTGTGAAAAATGTCAATATAACGATTTTATATATTTTTTGAGTCGTCGTCTACCGGATTATTCGTTCGTTCTTTGACTTTTGAGATCACTAGTCGACTCGAGGCCTGATTTTGGGGCCCGAATATTACATCGAGATTAAACAATGGCGCGATGGTTTCCTTTGGCAGCGTCGAGGAAGGATCCGCTTGGTTGGTGTACGCACGTTCGTTGCACAGGGAGAAGAAAACACAGGGGGTGCATCCCAGGAGCCAAGCTTCCCATTATCCTCGACCTCTTTATCTCCAGGGCTGAATCTTTTCATTCTCTCTTCTCCTCTTTCTCTCCTTTAACCCCCCCCCCCCCCCCCCCCCCCCCCCCCCCCCCCCCCCCCCCCCCCCCCCCCCCCCCCCCCTTTTTTTTTTTTTTTTTTACGGTCCTCTTAGCTTTTTGCCCTTTAGTTCGTGCGTTCGCCCGTCGTTTCTCGAGCTCGCCGGTATTCCCGAAGCGTATAAAAGCTTCGCCGCGATGCGAAACCTTTTATTATCGCCGATCGAGACAATGCCTCGCTCCGCTGGTATATATTTCCACTTTCCCCTTGCCCCCTCCCCCCTCCACCGTCGCCCTCACTAAAGACCTTCGAGATCAGCGGAGACTTCGATGAAATAGGGGCAAAAAAATTGCATCAAAAGCGACGAAGGATCGCGAGAGAATTCGCGAAGATCGCGAGGTCGCTAAAAGTAAAAAAAGAATACTCCGGTGACGTCGGGGCGCAGGGGGGGGGGGGAGAACGAAAGAATGTCAAAAATGTCCGAGGCGAAAATCGAAAAGTAAATATAAACAATGATTTTTCGCGCTCGAAAAATCATTATTTATAAGAAATTCAATGACGTTTCAACTGTAAATGCTATCGAAAGATTATATATATATATATATATATATATATATTTTTTTTTTATTAATTAACGAAAAATTCGTCGTATACGATTACGGATACCGGAAGTGAAAAATTGAGAGAAAAAAAAAAACAGATGATATTTCAACGACGCAAACTTCGATCGCCAAATTCGAAGACATCTAGAGAACAAAAAAACTTCTATACGGACCAATATTTGAACCCGTTCTCCAATGACCTTTCAAAACCTAAAGATCGTTGTTTAAAAACCTAAAACACGCTTGTGTAAAACAAACGTACTCCCTTCCCCCCCCCCTCTTCATACATGTTACGTTTGTCGTTACGTAACGACGCCCCGTAATTGGAATTTTGCGGTAAATCGTCGCGAAAACGATTGATCGTGACACAGCAAGTACAGCAAAACGGAAATTCAATACAGAGAGCCGCAAGAGTGAAACGATGCATATATATATATGTATGTAAATTTTGTCGGCTGAACGATATCAGGGTATTATTTACAAAGGATACAATAAAAGGATGACGACTCTTTGTCCTTTTTCGGAGTCATTTTTGTCCCTCTTTCCTCTTCGATTTCCCCGAGCAGTCGAGGAATCGGCTCGGAAGGGACCAAGAGGAGAAGAAGGGCGAGGAGGGGGGGGGGGGGGGTGTATACACACGCGTCGGTGTGGATGGTTGGTGATGGTAGGTATGCTCGTACCGGGAAAGGAGAGAAGCTATGCATTGGATTCGCAGGTCAGTGAGTTGTCGCATCGGTTCTATCGCGGCGTGTCAAGCCGGGGACTCTCGATTTATCTCGTTCGTCAATCTCGAAAGTGACCTCCCAGCCGGTATCGGGTTACCGCGTTGGTGCTCGACTGGCTGCCAGGGGAGAGGAGCGTTTCGAGAGGGAACGATCATTGTCATCGGCATCATAATTGTCAATATGATAATTCTAGTAATCGCTGTTGTTATCATTGCTATCGTTATGATTATTGTCTATTGAAATTATTGTTATCATAATGATAATCATCGTCTTTGTCATTAGCAACATCATTATAAATATTATTGTCATCATTATTGACATCGCGATCATTAAGATGATCGTCAATATCGTTATTATCAGTGACATCTTCAGTATTGTCATTATCATCATCGTCGTCGTCGTCGTCATCACCGTTAGTAGCAGCTGCTTCAGCATCATCATCATTGTCGTTATCATTATCATCATTGTCATCATCGTTATTATCATTACCTTCATAATCATCGTCATCATCATCATCATCATCAACATTAGGTATCATTGTCATCATTGTCATCATCATCATTATCATTATCATCATCATCATCATCATTATCATCATCATCATCATCATTATCATCATTATCATTATCATCATTATCATTATCATCATTATCATTATCATTATCATCATCATCATCATCATCATCATTGTCATCATTATTATCATCATCATTGTCATCACCATCATCATTGTCATCATTATTATCATCATCATTGTCATCATCATTATCATCATCATCATCAGTATTCCCATTAGCAGCATCATTATTACTATTATCATCATCATCATCGCGTAATACGGATAAAGGGTCAAGGAGGAAGTGAGATTAGCCATTGGAACAATAGTTCAACCCTCTCGTGACGCGGATACCTCGCAATATTAATCGCAATCCCATCAGCGCAGCGACGTAGACTAACGTGATAAAAATCAGCCGCTCTTACAAGGTGGAAAACCTGATCGAGTCAGGACTATGGATATTATTACAATACCAAAAGAAAGAGAGAGAAAAAAAAACAGAGAGAAAGAAAAAACCAATGGACACGGATATTATTATAATACCAAGAAAGCGAAGTGTAGAGTTACCAGGGAGTTCAAAATCGTTGCTTGTCTCAATGCCCATCTGAATCGGCCGCGTGTAAAGTTGCGCTTCCGGCGTAAACTGTAACCCGTCCGATATAACGTGTACACGCTTTTCTAACTTTGCCAGTTACTCAAACCATTTTTTTTTTCCTCATTTTCACATTAATCTCTGCGAACCAATAAATACTTCGATTTAAAAAATACAAAAATTATTTTAAAATAAAAGGAAATCTGACAGTGCATAAATGAAAAAATAATTACAAAATATACGGAATTCTGGTTGTGCAAAAATGAAATAAATGAATAAATAAATAAAAGGAATTCTGGCAATGCAGCGACAAAAATGCTTCTCGACTTTAGAGATTCCCATTCTATTTGCTGATACGAAACGACACGTTCGTGCTGCCGGATTTTTTGAATATGGAATCCCCTATTGAGTTTCGCAGTAAAATTGGCATTAATGCACGTATATATATATGAGCGTCAGTTCATACGACGAGAGCGTTGTATTCGTTGGTAAATCCATTGGGATCCAATCGTCATAATCGGCTTTGCTTTCGATATTTTGCCGCGTTATATGCCCCCCCCCCCCCTTCTTTCTCTTCCCCTTTTTCTTTCTCTCTCTCTCTCCCTCTCTAGTTTGAAATCAGCAAAGCTGAATCTTCTCTACCCGATCGAGAATTCTGACGAGTGTTTCCTCTCAAGCCTGGCTCTTTATGCTTCTCCCAATGCACATACGGTGCATTTAATTCAAGTCGAATTGTTACCGGACTTGCTGAACGACGAGATTCCATTTTTCGATCAAGATACAAATATCGAAACGAAATTTTCGTGCCAACTTGAGGGGTTGAGTCGTTTCGTTCTACTAGCTGATTAAGAGGATGACGATTTTGAGGTCATTTTTATGAAGAAACAATTTTCGAAATTGACTTCGTATTTTCCATTTGATATTCCAATGATACGATGGTATTTCTCAGCTGATTGGTCGTTTCGTTTTCCTAATGGCTCTCTTTTTCTCCATCTTCGTTCAATCCTTATTTCCTTTTATAAATATATCTGAAAAAGGTTTTCTTTGCCTCGAAATATGGGTCGAGCCAATCCTGAAAAACGTAATTTTTTCTTTTCTCGCCCCTGAAACTCCCTGCGACATATTATTCGATCAATCAGTCCAAAGACTGATGGAAAAGGAGGGTGATCAATTTGCTTGGTAATGCCAATCGATATTCCCCACGTAAATATCACTAGGAATCTCCAAAATCATTCTTGATAATATTTTTCTTACGTCATCGTTATACATATTATATATTTCTTACGTCAGAAACGATATTTCTTGCGCTATTCGTAAAGGATCAAATAACGACGCAAGAAACATCGTTTAGGCTGATAATGACGATTTTCAACAAACCGATTTCGATCAGTTCTCGACCTATTCTTTTTAAGGGCATGACGAATATTACTACGTCATACACGAGTGTTACGAGGGACTAATCGACCATTTATTTCGCTTTGAACTCTTCATTTCTAGGAAAAAACGTCGAAAAAGTAGCCTAGAAAAGGTTTTTCGCGTTTTCCCAGTCTAATTTTGTACTTTCGACAAAAACTCGGGCATATTCGTAATCAGCAGAAAATTTGCGATTGAATATACCCTTTTAAGAGGTTAAAAACGGAAAAAAAATTTTTTCGACTTCCTCCGGCCACTTTCCCAGAATCTCAAAAATCACGATATTTCAAATGGTCGTAGGATTGCCTTCTCGTAGGCTATGGAGATTCAATTAGTGAGTTTGGAAAAGGTTTTTGCCTAACTTAAATAATGGCGTTGGATTCGTATCGATATCTCTTATAGT